>JAYJMB010006563.1:0-10931 GCA_036873735.1 Pouteria campechiana | reverse complement strand
CGAATACATGGAATTTAACGAAAATCATCATAACCTCAAAGAAATTATTTTAGAAATCTTCATGAAAAGATCTGTAGGCAATCATTTACCAAGTTTTTACAAGTCAATTCAATTAGACCCGCTTGTTATCATGTACAAAAATTAACCTGGTCTTTTTGCGTCTTCCGGCTGGTGAAGGTTGTACAAATTTTATTTTTCGGACTTACGATCAAGCTGTAATGTTTTAATGCGTTCGAATTTAACTGGCTACGTAGTCACCCATTTAGATAGCTAGATAGCCAATATCTAATTACTGCCAAGTTGTTGATTTGTGAAGGTGGATTAGACGGGGTCATTGAATGGGTCCCGATAATCATGTTCTTGCAACTTATATTCGGAGCTTTAGCTGTGCTCAGGAGTTCCAGATGATGCCGTGTAAGGATGTGAAGACAGACAAGCTGATGATGCTGGCTTTTCATTTTCCAATTACTCGAAAAATGATGTCCATTTTTTAGATTGTATTGGGCGTGTATCAGAATCGGAACTCACTCCGGCCATGGGACCAATAATCAAAAGGGTGGCCTACATTATAGTTCGTCTACAAATTTTGCCTATAATTGTAAATTTATTAACATTTTTAAATATTTATAAAATGATTATATTTAAGCAAAATATTTGTAAAATATCGAATACAATCAGTTTCTAAATTAGCGAATGACCTCCATAATTTTAAAAAAGTTGTCCCTGAAGTGAAATAATTATTCTTTAAAAGCACTCACCGAATGTAATAGCATTAAAAAAACCTTATAAAAGTTAATGAATTTGACTTTTTAAAAAATATTTTGCTAAAATATAAATATTTTTAAAATGTTGATAAAAGTATAATTGTTAAAGAAAATGTAAATATATTTGCAAACGCTTCTTAAGTTGATCCTCATCAAACAAATGTTTTGAATATAATTTATTTATTTTATGGAAAAAAAATTTACATGAGTCAAATAGGCCACACTAAAGTAAACCATTGTCAACGGTTGAAATTATTTTTGAACCTTTAATAAATTATATTATATTATATATCAAATATGTATTTTCAAATGTAAATTTTTTGACTAAATAAATGAATATGTAAATTTTGTCATCATAAAAGTGATCCAGACCATGATTTTAGACATAAATGTTTAATTTTTATAATTTTATTTACTACGGCCCACTTTAGCTGATTAGATGATTAGTAATGGTAAGAAATAAGTTAAACCTAAATCCGAATAAGCGTGTGATCTGTGAGATTTCACATTTCAGGTCCAACGTGCCACGCGTAGGGTTGGATCCAGTTCTCACCCAAGGCAAGCTAAAATGGCGTGGAGAGTCCAGAAGCATCAGCTGAAAAACGATGAAATCGTTGCTGTTTCTGAGTCTTTTTCTTGAATTACATTAGCGGCATCCCCATATTAGTGAAATGGTGGCATTGAGAGGTGCGGCCGCAGCTCGAAGGGGTAAATCTCCGTTTCCTCCTCCATTTCCGACCTCCAACTCCTTTGGAAATGCTGCTTTTCCCACCCCTTTTTCTAGAGTTACGAGAGCAGAAGACAGCACTCCTTCACCACCAGACCGCTTTACCCATCTGGTGAATCGTATGCGTAGAGTCGTCCGAGACAGCTGTGCGGATTCTATAAGATTAGAGGATGCATTGAACCTGTTTGATCAATTGCTCCATGCTCACCACCGGCCTTCCATTTACACTTTCAATGACCTATTAACTACTATTGTTAGAATGGGGCACCGCCCAACTGTGATTTCTATGTACACAACAATGAAAACAGTTTGCATCTTATGTAATCTTTGCACATTCACCATCCTACTCAATTCCGTCTGCCACTCGCATGGCATTCGTTTTGGTTTGGCTTCTTTTGGAAGCATCAAGAAGCGTGGGATTGAACCTGACGGTGTAGCTCTGGGAACTCTTATAAACGACTTCTGTAGGGAATCAAAGCTGGACGAGGCAGGCAGTTTCCTTGTGAAGATGTTGGAGGCTGGCTACCCTTATGATGTAGTGACACTTGGACCTATCGTCAATGGGCTTTGCAAGACGAGGAATAGCCGTCAAGCACTTGGGTTGCTTCGGAAAATGGAGAAGGTGGGTGGAAGGTTTACACCTAATGTTTGGGTGTATAATCCGATTATCTACAGTCTATGCAAAGATGTGCTTGTCAAGGAAACTGTTGACCTTTTCTTCAAAATGTCTGAGAAAGGGATTGTGCCAGATATTGTTACTTACAGTTCATTAATTCACGGGCTTTGCAATCACGGGCAGTGGAAAGAAGCCATGGGACTGTTTTACAAAATGCTAGATAGGGGAATCTCACCGAATACGTTTATCTATAATTCTTTAACTCATGGACTTTCTAGTGTGGGGCAGTGAAGAGAAGCAATGAACCTATTCCAGGAAATGTTGGATCACGGATGCTTTCCTGATGTAATAATGTTCAACATATTGGTTGATGCCTTTTGCAAAGAAGGGATGATTACAAAAGTGCATGAACTATTAAAATTGATGATTGAAAAGGTCACGAGCCAAATGTGATCACACTCAATGCACTGAAGAATGGATACTGTTTAACAGGAGATGTGGATGCTGCGGTCAGTTTATTTGACTGCATGGTTGATAGGTGACTTACGCTATCTTAATCAACACATACTGCAAGAAATTTAAGATAGGTAAAGCTATGCAGCTTTTTCAAGAACTGACTCACAGAGGAATGAAGCCAGACGTTGTTACTTATAGCACTCTCATTGGTAGCTTGTGTGCAGCAGGGAGGGTTAAACCTGCAGTGGAGCTTTTCAATGGGATGCAAGAACATGGAGTAAGAGCGAATTATCATACGTATGCCATATTGATGGATGGCCTATACAAAAACAAATGTCTTAGTGAGGCATTGCAGTTGTTTAATGAGATAGAAAGCAGAGGGTGTACACCTGATGCTGTAATTTTTTGCATCCTTATCAATGGGTTCTGTGAAGCTGGGGAACTTAATGCTGCAAAGGAACTTTTTAGTTCCCTCCCAGCCAAGGGTTTTGTCCGTAATGCTATAATGTACGCAACATTGATAAATGGCCTTTGTAAAGCAGGGCTTTTGACTGAAGCTAAACAGTTATTCTTGCAAATGGAACAGGAGGATTGCCCGCCAGATAGTGTCACCTTTAATGTATTGACCCGAGGCTATTTGCAGAAGAACGAGATCCATGAGGCCATTCAGCTAGTCAATGAAATGGTCCGAAAGGATTTTCCTCTGGATGCATCAACGGTAGCTCTGATGGTGGACTTACTCAAAAAGGATGAAAGTGAAGAGCATCATCAACTTCTCTTAAGGCTTTTGCCTAAGATGTGCACATGGGTTCCATGATTACGGTGTGATGTGCATTTTTTTTAAGGCTTTATTGATGCAAATTGTTAATTTTGATAAGTATTTTGAATTGTTAATGGATTCATGGAATTTTGATAGAACCCAATATTTGGCTGCTGCAATTTAATTGCTTGAAATTGATTATAGCTAGATTTAATAACTTTGGAGTTTACTTTCGTTCATCGCACTAATAAAAAATTTTCATAATATTTATAATCCTATAAACTTTCAAAATAAAAATAATTTACATAAAATAGAAAATTTATAACTTATAAATAAATTTAATGAGCTTTTTTACTCGCTTGCACTAGGCAGTGATAAACTATTTGTTTGGGTAGACAAATGTATTTCTAGATAAGCATATTACCCAATTCTATTCTTTGAGAAGCCTTATATACTCAATTTTTTTATATCAATGTATATGCGGGTAATAAAAAGGTAAAGTAATCGCGTGAAAACGATTTCCCCATAGTTGTAATGAAAATACTTTATTTTTTATTCTAAAAATAATTTTTAATAACCTAATTCATTAATAATGTTTAGCATTAGCCCATCGGCTAATATGCAAAAGATTAGATCATTCGGAGACTTAAGTAGACCACATTCGATTAGACAACTTCAATGGATGTATATTAATTTTTAATTGAGATAAACTTTAAGACCCATTCAAGCCTCCAAATAATTTTTTTTTCATCTTAGCCAAAGACTTAATACTAAATATCATTAACGAATTAAATTATCAAAATGTATTTTTTGAAATAAAAATACAAATTTTACTTGATCTTTAATTCTTCACTATTTTTGTTTGTATTCTAGAATTATATACTTTCAGAAGAATAAATTAAGATTAAAATGTAAGATTTACAGAGGTTTTCTACAAATTTCACTTGGAATTTTTATTTTTACGCTTAGATTGTGTTTGAAAATGAGAAAAGGATAAGAAAACTAAGTTTTGAAAAAAAGAAATCGATGCAAAGTATTATGGATAATGATATAAATGCATGGAAAAACATAGAACCATTTTTTCATAGAAATATAAGAGGCGATGAGAAAATTATGATTATTAGAATAAATATAGGTGGATAATTGTCATATTAATGTGAGATCCCATGTCCCCCGGGTGAGAGGGGTAGCCTTGGCTTAAGTGTGAGGGTTTGTGGTAATCTGTTAAGATGCCTTTTGTGGAACAAAACCATGTGGGTGGACACTAGCCTCAGGGCTGGGACGTGACCCAAAGCGGACAATATCTCGATGGGAGCCCAAATTGTTACAATTAATTAAAAGTTACAAAAGAAAATTACCCATGAGGTCCCAAATAATAAAAAATAAAAATCATTTTCTGATGGGTCTATCTTAGAATGGATTGTTTCTTCATATTTGCAGCTGCCATCTATGAAAAAATGTTAAGATTATTCAGTGCTTTTGCTACAACAAAAGTTTTTCTTGAATAAATGTAAGCGCAGCAGATTTAAGAAGCCATGACTACATGTTTGGTGTTTGAGATAAGCAATGAGTGAATACAAGGCAATCATATTAGTCCAACAATAGATAGTGTTTGAGATTAGAGTTTTTATGGCTCCTAGAACCTTCTTTAAAGATTTTTGTATAATAATTTCTCAATTTGCTTGAACTACGGATTATCAAATTTGACAATGTGCAATTTAAAAGTTAAAAAACAATTGCGTTTCAATAATTTAGGAGTTAGGGATATTTGAGCTTTAAAATTAATAAAATGTTAAAAAAATAACTAAAACACTAAACAAAACTTAGTTAGTTGCGTTTAAAAAAAAATTAAAATGAAAACACCAAATAAAACTTTGCAAGTTGTGTATTGGAAAAAAAAATTTAACCACAACACCAAACAAAACATAGACACTTGTATTTAAAAAAATTTAAACCAAAAATCAAATAAAACTAAGCTAGGTTTAATTTTTTTAACCAAAACATTGAAAAAAACTTGGCTTGTTTGGCGTTTTAAAAAAAATTGCCAAAATACTTAACAAAACTCGACCAAGTTAGTTGGGTTTTAAAAACAAATTACCAAAACACTTGACAAAACTTAGCTTGTTCAGTATTTAAAAAACAATTACCAAAACATTTAACAAAAAGTGGCTAAATTAGTTGTCTTTTTTGAAAAAAAATTAACTAAAACAACAAATAAAACTTGACAAGAATAGTTGCATTTTTAAAAAAAATTAACCAAAACGCCAAAAAATACTTGGCCAAATGCGTTTAAAAAATAAATTAAAACACCAAACAAAACTAGGCATGTTGGATTTTAAAAAAATTAACCAAAACACTAAACAAAACTCAGCTTGTTTGTATTTTTAAATAATTAAAAAAATCCTGAACAAAACTAGACAAAGCTAATTGTATTTTTAAAAAAATAACTAAAACACCAAACATAACTTTGCTAGCTAATTACATTTTAAAAAAATTAAGAAAAATATTAAACAAAACTCAACTAGTTGCATTTGAAAAAAAGTTTAAAACCAAATGCTAAACAAAACAAGGTCAGTTGCATTTAAAAAAAAATTAACCAAAATGTTGAACAAAACTCAGCTTGTTTGGTATTATAATTGTTTTTTTACCAAAATACCTAATAAAACTCAGCTAAGTTAGTTATGTTTTAAAAAATAAATTAACCAAAATACCAAAAAAATGCGTATGGAAATTAATTTTAAAATGCTCTTAGTATTTTAAAATATGAATAATTATTATGTCTAAAAAAATTAATAAAACTTAGCCAAGCTAGTTGCATTTTAATGAAATAGAAATTAGGGATATCTGAGCTTTAAAATTAATAAAAAAGATTTAAAAATATTTCTAAACTTTAAAAAACTTTATAATGAAACGCATATTAGAAATGAGTTTTTTAATACTAAAACTATTTTATTAACTTGGCTAGCCAGTTGTGATTAAAAAAAATATCAAATAAAACTTGGTCAGGCCAATTATATTTAAAAAAATAACTAAAACACTAAACAAAACTTAGCTAGTTGTATTTAAAAAAAAATTAAAATGAAAACACCAAATAAAACTCGGCAAGTTGTGTTTTGAAAAAAAGTTTTCTTTTAAATTATCAAAACATCTAAAAAAACTCAACCAGTTGCATTTTAAAAAAAGTAATCAAAATGGCAAAAAACAAAACTCAGTCAGGTCAGTTGCATTTAAAAAAAATTGACCAAAATATCAAACAAAACTAAATTAACCTGGTTGAGTATTGGTTTATGTTTTGGTTATTTTTTTTAAATGTAACTGGCTTAGCCAAATTTTATTAGGTATTTTTGTAAATATTTTTTAAACATCAAACAAGTCGAGTTTTGTTTAATATTTTAGTTATTTTTTCTTAAAAATACAAGCAACCTTGTTTTGTTTTGTGTTTTACTTTTAATTTTTTTTAAACACAATTGGCTAAGGTTTTTTGGTATTTTGGTTATTTTTTTAAAATGCAACTAGCCTGGCTGAGTTTTGTTTGGTGTTTTGCATTTCTTTTAAAAAAATATAATTAACTTTCTCAAGTTTTTTAAGTGTTTTGTTAATTTTTTTTAAGCATGAACAAACTGAATTTTGTTTAGTGTTTTGGATATTTTAAAAAAAATATAACAGGCCTAGTTTTGTTCAATATTTTAATTTAAAATTTTTTTTAAAAGAAAATGGTTAAGTTTTGTTTAGTGTTTTAGTTATTTTTTTTAAATGCAAAGATCTTAGCTGAGTTTTACTTGTCATTTTAGTTAATTTATTTTTTTTTAAAGCAACTAGCTTGACCGAGTTTTATTAAATATTTTGGTATTTTTTTTCAAACACTAAACAAACTGATTTTTGTTTAGTGTTTTGTTTATTTTTTTAAAACCCAATTAACTTGGTTTTGTTAAGTATTTTAGTATATTTTTAAACATCAAACAAGCTAGAGTTTTATTCGATGTTTTGGCTAAACATTTTTTAAAACCTAACTAGCCAAGTTTTGTTTGATGTTTTGGAGAAATATTTTCTTTAAATGCAACTGACAGTATTTTTTTAGTGTTATGGTTAATTTTTTTTAAATACAATTAGCCTAGCCGAGTTTTGTTCAATGTTTTATTTTATTTTATTTAAATACAATTGGTTTGGCCGAGTTAATAAAATAGTTTTATTATTAAAAAACTCATTTTTGATATATGTTATTGAATTTATTTCTAATATGCATTTTATTATAAAGTTTTTTAAAACTCAGAAATAATTTCTTAAATATTTTATTAATTTTAAAGTTCAGATATACGTAATTCCTATTTTATTAAAACATAATTGGCTTGGTCTAGTTTTATTAATTTTTTAGACATAATAATTATTTCTATTTTAAACTATTAAGAGTATTTTAAAATTATTTTTTTATATGCATTTTTTTCAATAACTCATTTTATTCATTTCTATGCTAATTATGAAGCTAAATTTCTTTTTTAATTGAAATCAAAGGAGTTTCCAAACCTGACTAAGAAAGTACACGCAGTTTGGGAAATCCATCCAATAGTTGCAGAAATTAAAGTACCAAGACACTAAATGGGAAGCAAGCACTTAGGAAACCTGATGGATGTCTTGGTTATTTAGTCCTCCATGTTTAGTCAATTGGTCGGTTTTAGATTTTCTGCCTATGATTGGGCTCAACATATCTGTATCTAGGATCCTCTCTAAAACAAATCCAAGTTCCTACTTAATCAATTAATGTTTAGAAGTAATGATGATAGTAAATTAAAAAGCTATAAAGCTGAGGACCACAAAAATTGCTTCTTTTTCTTGATAATTCTGTTTTATATGCATTTTTGCCCAATATTTTGAGTGTTTATTGCATAAATAGCCAATTATATGCATGTCTGTATGCCTATCTTTTGGTTGATTATGAAGAACTAAAATATCATATTGTGTGTATAGCGTGTAAATCTTTTGGTTAATTGTAAATGACCAAAATATCACATTATGTGTGTGTGTGCCCTAACAAGTTGCTTTAGTTCTTTTTGTGTTGTTGACTTGGATTGAAAACAATTTATATTAGAAATATGTTTTTTTATAGAAAGATATATTTTTTGTTTGAGTTTGATGATTTGACTATATTTTGTGGTTTTATTCTTTGAGTTTGATAGTTTTGACTATATTTTGTGGTTTGAGTTTGATAGTTTGAGTTTAATGGTTTTGGATATTATGTGAATTAATTATATGTGATCTATAATTCATTATTTAGTTTGTCATAATCTTTCAACCTAAACCCGAACCCAAAGTCAAATGCACATGTAGGGTTAAGGTTAGGGTTGGTAAAAGATTATAAAATGAAGGGTTATGTTAGTTGGACAAACTCAAATCGGTCCTGAACCCGTTCGACTTCCACTCCTAGCATATACTATGGAAGTGAGTTCGTAGTATTATTCCATTTAGAATAAAGATAATAAAAATCATTTCGATTAGATTCTTAGTTAGGCCACATCATTAAAAAAAGTATAAAAATATGTAAAATTTGAAATTTACTTAAATATGTTCAGGTAAGAATTGAAATATTATAAGATCCTTTATAATTAATATTATAGATGGGATGAATACTTGAGAAAGTTTGAATTTTTTAATTCAAAGTACGTGAACTCGTCTAAATGATCAAATAATTTTAATAGGTTGAAAATCAATTTCAAATTAATTTTAATTTTATAATCAATATAAGCTTTTGATTGAGATTATCTTTAAGGTCCTAATTAAATAAATGATAACAAGATTAATGATTTGGTCAAATTTTATATGATTAATATGCATTTAAATTTTTTAAAAACTATGTAAGTTGATTTAAGAATTATTAAAATAAAATTTAAATTATTAAAAGATTTTGGAATGATAAATGTATTAGGAGTGATATAAAATTAATTAGAGTAATTTGATATGTACTTAGAGAGTATTTAAAATTAATTATAATTTTTGAAACAAATAATAATCAAACGTTAACATTCTCTTTACTTAACTTCAATCCCTTCTAAGCTTAAATTAAAAATATGCACTCAATCAATGTAAGAAAAATGAATCAAATGCAATGAAAAATAAAAAATCATTTATCTATAATCATAGAAATATTGGTTATAAGCATAATCATTATATAATTATAAAAAATGGAACAAAAAATGATTGCCGTACACTAAGATGGTAATAAGTGCATTTCATTTTCACATCTTATCTAGTTAAATTAACTAACTTTGCTACTAATCATTAAAAAAATTATTTCCTTTCTACTATAGTAGAATCAAATGAATTAACCTTTATTTATCGTACCAAATAAGTAATTATATAACAAAGATTCTTTTTCTATAAATGAATTAACCTTTATTTATCATACCAAATAAGTAATTATATAACAAAGATTCTTTAACAATTTGTCATGCTTGCTATATAAAAAGTTTCAAATGTATGCAAAGTTAATGAAAGACATTTATGATTTGTAACACCCCTCTAAATTAATAGTAAATTAATATTCTTTTAAGTAGAGACCACATGATTAGATGGAACCCCAAATGCTACTAGCCATGAAAATTACGAGTAAATTGTTCGCAATAATCATTTAATTATTGTGCTAATCAATAAGGAAATTTATAAATGACTTCATGTCTATGCATTAATAGCAAAAAGGATAGTACGGTATTTTATCAAGTTAAGGACGTTAGCATGTACATTATAAATAAATTGAAAATACTGAGATATAAATTCTAATAAAAAAGTATCATTGATCTAAACTTTAGAAGGGGAAAAAGTTCATCAAAATTTTAGGAGAGTGTGTCAAACTAATTATGGATAGGAAACCCAATGAAAAATAATGATATAATTCTCGAAGGAACCGTATCACCTATAACTGTAAAGTATTTTGATATACATATTGTACGTTGATCTACGGATATTGGAGCATTTAATTAAGAAAATAAATCGAAAAACCAAAGAATCTATCAAGGGGACTATAAAAGCTTAATTCATCCATTTGATACCACGATTTAACATTTCACCATCTCTTATGCAACCCCATTGTTAATGTACTAGCCAGAAGATGAACCATGATGGAGAGATTATGCAAATTTTGCTTACTATAACCCGTGTAATTAATAATTTTTGGATATTGATGTAATTAGTGATTGAAGAAAAAAATTGATTTTTTTTATATAAGAAATGTAATTTAGATTTCTTTGCAATGTTTGAGATGTTAGGTTCAATTGTCATTCATACCGTTTGTGGGGTTGAACCGTGGGAAGAGCATTATTGTATGTGCACGTGACCTTCTTTTTAGATGAGACTACAAAGTGCAATAATCACAAATTAAGATTAAATAATTTAATATCATTCAATTAGCAGTTAAAGAATAAATTGAGTGGTCACGCAACGAGAGTTAATTTATTGCTATGAGCAAAGTTCACCAATGAAGAAGTTACAATGGTCATGCATCCCAAACTATGAAGTGATATTTAATTACATCGATAAAAGCACAATTTATTGTTGAGAAGTCTACTCTATGTGCGCCTATGATGGATTTGGCCGGCATTAATCCAAGTGATTGTTGCAATT
>JAYJMB010006562.1:0-10934 GCA_036873735.1 Pouteria campechiana | reverse complement strand
CCAAGGGGTAATTTGGGGAACTAGAGCTCACCTTCACCTCCAAGGGCAATTTGGGGATGCCCACCTCCTCTCAAGGGGCAATTTAGGAATGCTCACCTCCTCCCAAGGGGCGATTTAGGGATGCTCACCTCTTTCCCAAGGGGTAATTTGGGGCACTAGAACCTACCTTGTTTATGTCATCCATTATAATGGGGCCTATGGTTTAATTTTTTGCCATGGTGGTTTAATTTTCTGTCATATCTTAATCTTAACAACTTCATAAAGTCCCCTAGATCTACCTCTTACACTCTTCTATTGAGAATTTGCTCCCAACATCTCGTAAAGTTCATAAGTTTCTTCTGGAGTCTTCTCTCTCATGGCTCCACCTGCAGCATTATCAACCATGGCTTAGCATGGTTGTGTCGGTCCATCATAGAAAAATTGGTTAAGTAACTCAAGTAGATATCTATGATGAGGGAACTAAATCAAAATTGCTTTAAACCTTTCGCATGCTTCATGGAAAGCTTCACCATCCATCTGAGCAAAAGTGACTATTTTGCTCTCAATTCAGCAGTCTTTGCATGAGAGTAAAATTTTTCAATGAATTTGTTGAAAACTACTCCCCAAGTTGTCAATGAGCCAGGAGCTGCTATTATGAATCAATTCTTGGCTACATCTTTCAAAGTGGTTGACAATGAGCCAGGAGCTACTGTTATGAACCAAGTCTTGGCTACATCTTTCAGAGTGTATGGGAAGCATCTCATATATAACTGATCTTCTATTAGCCCCTGTAATGGGGACATTTGGATGGTGGCACAAAAATTATGTATAAAAGTCAATGGATCCTCTGAAGCTAATCCATGGAAAGATGGGAGCATGTTAAAGTGAATATGTTTCAAGTCATAACTTCTAGCATCCTCATCTAACATAATGCATGAAGGTGAAATCCCTATAGTAGGGCATGCAAACTCTTTCATTAATTGTTGAGCCACTCAAATTTTCTCATTGTCAACCATGTTTACTTCTTTTCCGCTTAAAATCTCTATTTCAATTTCCACTTTGTCAATACGATTGTTTAATAAAAATAGAGTAGGGTTCAAAAATCTCCTTCCTTGCATTCACAATACCGCAATAAAAAAGAAAATAATTAAAAATAATCTTATATATAATTATACACAAAAAGAAAAAGAAAGAATGTAACTAAACTTAATTAAATCAGTTTAGAACCATTCCCCGGCAACGGTGCTAAAAACTTGATGGTTCAAATTATAATACCTCACAAGTGGACAGATGTATAGCAATATAGTGTGCAATTACAAGGATCAATCCCACAGAGAACTGCAAACCACTTAATTAATCTTAGTTACTAAGTATAAAATTAAACAAACTTGGAATAAGATGTGGTATAATTTCAAAATTTTAATAGAATAAAAGTAAATAAATAGCTAAGGATATTGTAGAGAGATTAATAAGATGAAGAAGCCTTGGGTTCCAATTTCACCAGAAGGTGATAACTCTTTGCTAATGGAATGTTGGATTTAATTTCTCACTTGGGTTTGTTCTTTCAAATCTAAGATTATTACCGTTAGATGTACGGGTTCAAATGTAGTGCTTTCACTCATTCCAATTACTTATGATATTTAGTATAATTGAGGTGAAAACTCATTAAATTCAAGAACATAAGAACCTGAATAGAATGGTTTAGCATATGATGTGTACCTTAACCATTTATCCTTCTCATTCAAGGGAGCTCATAGTTTTTCATATGATGTGTACCTTAACCATGCTTTGATAAATAATCTAACTCATAATATTGGTGATCAAGTAATAAAATAAATTAAATCATTGCAAACAATATCATAAATAAAATAAGATCATCTAGCATTAATAATATCCAACAATCTATAACAAAGAGTATCAAAAAGGGCTACATCTTAATCCTAGAAAAAGGGATTTAGTTCATATGAGAAAATAAAACAACTCCCTGAGACAAGATGATAACAATGAAGAACATCTTCCCTCTTTCTTCTTTCTTACTTGCAATCCCTTCTTCTTTTCCACAAGAAATCTCTAAGAAAAATGACTCTAAACCCCAAAGAAAAACTTTTAAAACAGAAGTGGAAAAACCCTACTAAAACCTTAAGTCTTTCCTTAAAAAGCCAGAAAAAATATGTAATAGCAAAAAAATTCCGCGACTTGTCCACCTCCGGAGCCGGCAGCACCAGATGGGCGTCAGCAGTGCCGACTCACTGTAGGCCGATGGTGGTCTGATTTTGGCACCAGTGCCGACTCACTGTAGGCCGATGGTGGTCTGATTTTGGCACCAGCGGTGCCGACCTGCTACTTGGTCCATCTGCTCCGTTTGCTCCTTTGCAATTACTTTCTCCTCCATCCCTTAAGCTTATTTTTTTCCATTCTTTTTCTCTTCTTTTTCCATCTTCAAGGCACTTAATAAAATCTAATAAATAACCATTAAATTCATCTAAAAGAGACAAGAATTTGCAAATAAATAAGCTTAAACATGTGTAATATATGTGTATGAAATTGACTCATCAGGGTGACCTCTATTATTTCAGACCTGAAAGAGACCAAGAAGAAAACAGGTGCTCAACTCTCTCACATTGACCATGAGAACCTTAGGAAGGGTAAGACAATTAGATTAGGTTTAGCTCAGCTTTATTAATTACTCATGAGAAGCTTAGAAAGAGAGAAACCGAATAGACTGAGTTTATCTCAATTCTCTCATTTAACCATGAGAATCTTAAGAAGAATAAGACCAGGTAGATTGGATTTAGCTCAGCTCTCTCAATTACTTATGAGAAGCTTAAGAAGAGAGGGGTAGCTCAACTCTCTCAATTACCCATGAGAAGCTTAGGAAGAGTGGGGTAGCTAGACTAGGTTCAGCTATTTAAGGTGGTTTTACTAGGAGTTAATTAAATGGCTCAACCCAAGATTAGACAATTGGTGATTGAATGGATGGTGTTTTCCAATATACCATAAAAAATTGAAAGCAGGTGATTTTTACTATTTAACCTGTAAGAAACTATAGAGACAGGTTGCATGAATTAGACCTAATTATACTTTAGGTTTATCAAGCCTAATTATAGTTAGCACTAATGATAGCACCTAGTTGGTTTAAAATAATGGGTAGGGTGCATGTCATTATCTCCCTAATGTTATGAATTGTTCTGCAAAGCAAGTCTTCCATTATAGGGTTTAATTAATGTTAAATAGATTTTAATATATTTTAATTATCCAAAATTGCATTTTCCTGTTGTTAATTATTTTCATATGGGACCCACCATCACCACAATGTGGGTGAGACCCATGTGTGTACCATAGTGGGATCAGGGCAAAATGCTTTAAGGCATCAAGAGATGTTCCCAATGGCGAAAGGCCATTAGGGTCAAGGAAGGCACTTGCCTCTTGAAGAATTCGTGAGCTTCAATCCCAAAGATTTCTAATAATGTCTATCCCTTCTATATCTGGTAAGGGGAGGTATTTATAGGTTTTGAGTCCAACTGCACTTTTGGGGCAGTTCTAAAAACTGCACTTTGCAGCATGCTTTTGAAAGCAATTCTGGAAACTTGACTTCAATTGCTTCTTTAGGAACAATGCTAGAATTGCATTTCAATAACTTGTATAGAAGAAATGTTGAAAACTGTGGCTTGCTTGCGCCATTGATTCTGTTGGTACCATTCAAATGGTGACTCAAGAGGGGAGGTGAATTGAGTCTTTAAAATTTTTGGCTAGTTAATGATTAAAGTGCAAGGACAAGAAAAGGATTGATAACACAATGCACTTAGACTATTATTTTTATAGTGGTTCAGCCCTTCACTTGGGTTCCTACTCCACTTCTTTGAGTTAGCCTTTCCTACTAAACTCAGGTTCCACTAATACCTTCTTTGATCAGTAACCTTCTGATCAAATAAGTATACTTGTTTGGTTTCCAAGCTCACCAACTAACTTATATAAATACTAAGCAAGTATCCTACTTACTTTCATTACATAAAGGCAAGTCCTTGACTTGCAGAAATATACAGAAATAAATGTGTACAAGTATTGATGCCTCTAGCAAGCTGATTTTGTACGAAGTTAAGAAGCAATAAACACAGTTGATATAACAATAAAGTAGTAAGATTCAATCTCCAGAAGTGGTTGAATGGATGACCATGAATGCTTCTTTGAATGAATTACAGTGGAATTGAAATTGTGGAAGAAAAGCCTTAAAGACTTAGTAAATGCTCTCTTTTGTTTCTCAAAATGATCTCTTTAATTTCTTCATACTTAACTTTATATTGAAACCTCTAACTTTTTCTATTGTAGTACGTGAGAATCATTAAATGCAGAGAAATGTTCAAATTTATAATTATTGTACTTTTCAATGAGGTTTCAGAGTCTATGAATCAACTTAAGAGCCTCCAAGCTTTTAAGTCATATGAAGTTTCTCGCACAACTCACACAAGTCGTCATCTCTTTGGATGCTTAAAAGATGTGTTTTGGAGACTTCAAAGCTGCGCGATAGTAGCGACTCATGTTGGGATGGTAGGAACTAACTCCAAAGAAGTTTTACTATCTCCAAAGAGCTTAACTTGTATTTTGAAAAAGCTAACTCTGAATTTTTAAGTACCTCTCTAACTCCAAAGTACTTCACTTGGTTCTGAAGTGCATTTCCTTTGACTTTGATGAGTTGTATTCTCTAAAGAGTGTCCTATTAATTCTAAAGGATCTCATCATTGTCTCTGAAACACCTTGTTAACTCTGAAGTACTTGACTCAACTCCAAAGTGCTTGACTTAACTCCAAAGTTCATGAGCCCGTTACTCTTAAGTGTTTTAACTAACTCCAAAATTTCTGAACTTATGACTCCAAAATAATTCAATTGACTCCGAAGGTTGTGAGCTTATAACTCAAAGTAGTTTAATCACTCTGAAGTTATTTTCACTATTTTTGAAGTGCTCCAATGGCTTCGAAATGCTTATCTTGGCTCCAAGGCGGGTTTTTTTTTTTTTGGTAAATCCAAAACTTGTGACTTTATGACTTCAAAGATATTTCCCTCTTTCTCCGAAATATGTCAATGGCTCTGAGTTATCTTCTTATCTCTGAAGTGTTTGAGCAGCTCCGAAGGGATGAACTTTAAACCCGAAATTGACTCCGAAGCTTCCTTGATAACTCTTAATTTTCTATTTTCTTCTTTTAAGTATATCTATAATTTATATACTTAGATTACTTGAGTATTTACTTAGTTTCTTCCTTTCATCATCATGAAGATTATTCTCAAAATTAGTTTGGAAAAATATTTCTACAAAATGCTTGAGAATGAATTGTTAGTACGTTAATGTTTCACTCATGTCTTTGCTCATCATCAAAACATGGTTGGTTAAGAATGTTCTTCATCAAAATCAAGCTATTTAAGAGTATATGTTCAACATTCTTCCCCTTTTTGATGATAAAAAAATATTAACTCCTATACCTTTCAAAACTTATATAATAAAGAATTTAAAACCTTTCAAAACTTATCTAACAAGGAATTTAAAGGCATGAGTTTCAATGAAATTCTATTAATTCAGTGCAACTCCCCCTGAATGGGTGCACTATATTTCATACAAAATTTCATATATTTTAGTATGTTTTCTCCCCCTTTTTGTCATAATCAAAAAGGTGGAAAGAAATAAAACGAATATGCATAGCCTGCATGACCAATATTTACAAATTCAAAGCATAACCTGTCATGACCAAAATTTACAAATATAAAACATGATCAAAATTGCATAGATAAAGAATTCCTCACAGAAAGTACATTTTGCAAAAGAATACATTAAAAAAATGTACATCAGAGAGATAACAAAAAAATTACAGAGGTAGTAGAATCAATAGGATGTTTTAGGTTTTCTCTTATAGGTTTTAGAAAATGGTTAAGGTTTAGGTTAAAAGATTGATGGTTTAGGAGATGACTTGGGTCTTTTTGGTGTAGGCGGTAGAATGAAAAATGGATCTTTTGGAATTACAAATGGGAGTTCATGAGTATATTCAATGCGTCCACAGTTAGTTACATAAATAAAATCAATGCATTCTTAAAACGCAAGAACTGGTAACTCGGGAAAGGATACAGGAGTCCCTTTTAAGAGGGCTTCTGTATTGGCATTCATCCTTATAGTGTACTCTTGATGGTACATGGTGATGCAAAAAAAATGAGCCTTTTTGTATTCCTTTGGAGGTGGAATTCTTGGCTTCCTCTTGGGTTTAGAAGAAGATGGTTGGGATGAAGGTATAAAAGATAATGGTTTGGTTAGCAATTTTGGTTTTAGGACAGCAGGGGGTTTTCTTGTTTTAGCTTTGGTAGAAGAGGGTGGAGTAGCTTCAGGTGAGGAGGATGGTTTAGAATAGCTTATCTTAATTCTATGTTGGATAGATGTGTCAGAGAGCTAAGGATATGGAGGAGGAAGATTATAAGCAATTGCCTGAAGATTGGCATTTGAGTAGATAAGAACTCTTCCTAAGTAATAAGAATGAGTTGATCAGGACCTAAGGGAGTGGAAATGAATTTCTAAGTTTTTTAGACTTTGGAAGTGAATGAAGAATTTTCTTAGAATATCTTTGAAGAATTGACTCTTTATCAGGAATGTGAATTTTGTAATCCTTGGGAGTCAATGATGGATCAAGAAGAAGCTGAATCCTAAACAAAATATTATGTATGATCTGTGAGTTCTAAAAATGGCAATTCCTAAGGGGATAGAATGACACATTGAGAGAGAAACATCTAAGCAATTTTAGAATTGATTTCTGATTTGCTCTCAAACTCAGAGCATGTCATCCTAATTGGATTGGAGATATGGATAAGAATATCTGGGTTATCAACAACTTATTTTGGAGGAGAGTGTGGAGGAGTTTTTGGAGGAGTGGAAGGTCTTCTCCATTTTGGACTAATTGAAGGTGTATTCCATTCTCTAGGAATTTCTTCAATCCATTCAGGAATTACCTCTCGTGATTGTCCAAGATCAAGCCAAGTCCAATCCAGATAAATAGATGGTCCTAGAGGTACAAAATACATTCTAGGAAGAGGTACTATGATGGGATACTTCCCATATCTAACAATAGCTTGACATGGATTTAGATTTGAAAAGACTTCAAGGGTTGGAACAAATGGAGGCTGTGTTGGAGGAGAGGGAGATGCAATTTTAGTAGGTTCATTCTCGACATGAGCAACCTCTAAAATTACAAGAGATGATGGATGAGGAGAATGTGAGGGGGAAGATATAACTATGATGGGAGAATTGGTTCTAAATGGAGAGAAGTGAGGTAGAGGTGGAGAATGAGTATGACAAGTTTGACCTTTGAATGACTCTGCTCGTGATTGTAGAGAGTCAAGTCTTTGATCAATCATTTCAACTCTTAAGATCATGGATGACATGGCATAGTTGAGTCTTAGATCAATTCTGTTCATTTGAAGAGCTAGAGTGGACAATATATTTTTAATATTCTCCAGTCTATTTTCTAGGTGTTGTGGAATGGGTTAAGGAGTATGGATTGATGAAATGGTTGGTGAGGGTGGTTGATGAGTAGGTCTTATGGGAGATGAGGATCTAATGGGTGTGAAAGATGTGGTGGCTACTACTGCTGTTTCATGTTCTTCTCTCAGAATTTCTTCTAACTCCACTATTCTAACAGATCTTTCTGCTTCTCTTGGAGTCTCTCTTGTCTCCTATTTTAGATTTTCTTCTCTTTTTGTTCTCTTTTCTTCTACTACTTCTTGCTCTGGTTTGGATCTCTTTAGTTGTACTTCTCTTCTTGGCTTTTCATTGATCCAACTTTGTGAGGTTTGCTTGAAACCTATTCTTTTCAGTGTCTCTCATCAATTGTGTCTAAGTCTCTTAGAGGTTCGCTATGTTCCTCAGACACACTGACTCCTATGTCTCTTATTAGCTTAGTCAGAGTCATTCCATAAGGGAGAGGGAATCTTAAGGTATTCTTAACTGAATGGATATGATCTGACATTATCTTTGCTAGATCCACTTTCTTTTTATTCTTTAGAGCCCACATTATTCTTCCATCTTTTTTTGATATATCTCTTGTGGCTACTTTTCTTAGATACACATTGTTTATCATAATCATGTAAGCTAATTTAAGACTTAAGCTTAGATGACTAGAGTGAAAATAATTCTCTCTCATTTATTTCTGCTCCTACCAAATCTGAAAAACAATTGTTTTCTGGTAGGCCACTCCAGGTCATTTCTACTAGAGGAAGATTGAAATATCTCCTCAAATTTTCTATGGACATATCAATTTCCACTTCTCCTGTCCATGACCTTTATGTTCTAAGATTAAGGTTGTAGATTAGGGCTCTCACTAGTCTTGGATAGGATTGATCAATGTAACTTACATATTCCATCCATCCTTGATATTTGAACCATTCGCATACATCCAATTTCATGCCACTATCTTTGAAAACATCAAAGTTGAAAACTTTTTCTTTTATAATTTTTCTATCATAGTATCTTTCCATGTACCTAAAGTAATTAGTCTCACTATTGAAAAATGTTACCTCAAGTGTATTGGTTTCATGTCTGACTCTCTTGGTTTCTCTCTGTTCCAGATACTCTTATCTTTCCTTTCTTTTTCCATCTGCTGAGTTGGTGGTTCCCTTTGTTCTCACCATTGCAATAGAAGATGATTGGGTTTCGGATGTTGTGAGTGTTTCTAGATTGAGATGGGAAAACTGATGGAGAAGATGCGATGGAAAGATTGGTTGAGCTGAGGAGTTTGAATCAAGCAGGAAAAAAAGGGCTTTCTCTGAAGAGGGTTCTTCGGATGCTCAATGAGAGGGGTTTTAGGTTCTTCAAAGGTCTTAGAATAGTTAAATAGAGTTGAGGGTTTGAGTTTCTCCAAAAAAAAATTTTGTAGGATCCGAAACAAATATGTGCAATCTTCGGAGGTAACATATCTATCTTGCTTTATTGACTCCGAAGCTTTACTTCAGAGGTAATGTATCCCATTGGAGGCTACAACATGGTCATGTAAGAGGATGGACTTCGAAGGCTCTGAAATTTTATTTCGGAGGCTGCGAAATAGATTGTTGAATTGTTTTCATAGTTAAGATTGATTTTTTGAAGGTTCTGAGATTTTATTAAGCTTAATCGATCTTTGGAGGGTCCGAAGGACATTTCGGAGGCTCAGAAAGTAATGTCATTATTTTAGATTTGTTCTTTTATGTATTTTTCAATGGAATATTCAATAAGGAACATATGCTTCATCATATAAACGTTCTATCAATTTTAGATTAAGCATTTGGATCTAAAACACCTAGTTCTTTTCTTAACTTACTAAATCTATCTTCTAAAAATGGTTTAGTAAAGATGTCTGCTAGTTTATTTTTAGTTGGCACAAATTCTAAACAAATGTTATGATTTTGAACATGATCTCTGATAAAGTGGTGCCTAATTTCTATATGTTTTGTTCTGGAATGCAAAACTGAATTCTTGGTCAGACTTATAGCACTAGTATTGTCATATCTTATGGGTATATCAACAAAGTTAATGCTAAAATCATTTAATTGTTGTTTCATCCAAAGGATCTGAGCACAGCAAATGCCAATTGTTACATATTCTACAACTGCTGCAATAGATGTCTGTTTCTTGGAAAACCATAATATGATCATGCTTCCTAGAAACTAACACAATACTGATGTACTCTTTCCGTCTACTTTATATCCACCAAAGTCTACATCTGAGTACCCTACCAAATTAAAATTGAAATCTTTTGGATACCACAAACTGAAGCTTGGTGTGTCTAATAGATATCTAAAGATTCTTTTTACAATAATTAGGTGTGACTCTTTGGGATCTGATTGAAATCTAACACATATGCAGACACTAAACATTATATTTGGTCTACTTGCAGTCAAATATAATAGTGATCTTATCATGCTTCTATAGAGTTTGTTACATATTGATTTACCCTTTTCATCTTTGTCCATCTTTATTGAAGTGCTCATTGGGGATCCATATATTTTATCATCTTCAATGTTGAATTTTTTTTGAAGTTCTTTTGTATACTTGACTTGGTAGATGAAGATTCCTTCTTTTTCTTGTTTGATTTGTAGTCCCAAGAAGAAGTTGAGTTATAACTCATCAAGCTTATTTCAAATTCTCCTGCATAGTCTTGAAAAAATCTTGGAAAAGATTTTCATTAGTTGCACCAAATACTATATCATCAACATAAATTTGAACTATAAGTATATCTTTCTTTGCATGTTTAATGAAGTGAGTGGCATCCACTTTATCCCTTAAAAAACCTTTTTTCAATTAGAAATTTACTTAGCCTCTCATACCAAGCTCTAGGAACCTGTTTCAAACCATAGAGGGCTTTCTTGAGTTTGAAGACATGATTTGTATAATGAGGATCTTCAAACCCAAAGGGTTGTTCCACATATACCTCTTCATTAATGAAATTGTTTAAGAATGTACTCTTTACATCCATTTGATATAACTTGAAATCCATATATAATGCAAATGCAAGAAGCATTCTAATGACTTCAATCCTTGCAACAGGGGCATATGACTCTTCAAAGTCAATACCTTCTTCTTGACAATATCCATTTGTAACTAATCTTGCCTATTTTTCACCACAATTCCTAATTAATCCAATTTATTCCTGAAGACCCATTTTGTTCCTGTAATAGATTGATGGTTTGGACTTGGAATAATAGTTCATACATTATTTCTTTTAAATTGATACAATTCTTCTTGCATAGCTAAAATCTAGTTTTCATCTTTTAATGGTTGGTCTATGCAAGTTAGTTCTAATTGAGAAATGAAAACAAAATTATCACATATTTGGTGATAGGATAATCTAGTTCTAACTTTATTGAACACATCACCAATTATCTAGTTTTTAGGATGAGCATGCGTAAACCTCCAATCTTTAGAAAGAGATGAGTTACTTTCTACAATTACCTCT
>JAYJMB010006561.1:0-10935 GCA_036873735.1 Pouteria campechiana | reverse complement strand
TATTTTGGAGGTGGCAGTTATATAAATTGTGTAGTAAATGGTAGGGCCTGGAGGTGGCCATATTATATTTGCATTTTGGTTATATAATTCTTGTGGATTAGTATGTTGTATACAGGATGGTAGTAAATTAGGGGAGACTGTCGAAATTTCCTCTGAATTTACCACTAGTAACGCTCCAGGAAGGAGGGGCGTTACAGCGCCCCTTTTTTGATTTGCTATATCGTATGATTGGGGATGAATATCCCATTTGATTGTATCCGCGTATGGTTGTTTTGGTTGGGGATTGTGAATGTCCCTTTTGTTAGGGATATTGGATAACCCTTAGATTGAAATGATTGGAATTCAGTATATATGATATGGATATGTGATTGTTGAGGATAGAGTGTATCCTCTAATTTTGTCTAGAAATGGATCATGTATAGTATGCTATTGTGAATGTGTTAAGGATTTTTAAATAAAATGGAAAGAATCATGTATT
This sequence comes from Pouteria campechiana, assembly GCA_036873735.1. Classification (NCBI taxonomy): domain Eukaryota; kingdom Viridiplantae; phylum Streptophyta; class Magnoliopsida; order Ericales; family Sapotaceae; genus Pouteria; species Pouteria campechiana. The sequence goes on along the minus strand of JAYJMB010006561.1, from coordinate 10,457 downwards.
ATGTCTTGATGTTGGGAATGATTTTATATGTTTGGTTATGAACATGTGATGTTCTTAATTATTGATTACTATTTTGTATAGTACTTGCCTACTTACTGAGTTGCGTGAACTCACGCCTTCTTGTTTATTTTTTTAGCTAACAGGCCAGGTGAAGATTTCCCAAATGTGGATTGGGATTGTTGAACAAGATTGAAGACTCTTTAATTATGGTATTTATAATTACAATTGGTTGTGTATTTGTATTATATTTATTGGATTCAAATGATGTATAATAAGATATAATGGCATGTCTTAATGATTTAATTATCAGTTTATTAATGGATTTTAAGGATATAATTGCCATCATGATTCTATTCAGATCTTGGGCTGTGGGATTATGGGTACATATTTTAGAAATTATATCAATGTGTTATTTTATCTGATAGATACTTATACAGGTGAAATCAATGTATCATATGAGATGATGAATGTTTGTACCCTAGGTGGATAGCCCCATTTTTAGGGGAGACTCTGTCTGATTTTCTATAGAGTGTAGACCATTTAAAAAATTTGGTCCTAGGCATCCCACCCTAAAAGTAGGCAAATTGTGGTGAAATATAGTAAAACGTAGAGTGTCGCTCCTCAGAAGGAGGGGTGTGACAGCTTTTTGAGGAATCAAGAATCACATGAATCCAATATTGTATGAGGAAGATATACACAAAATGCTGAAGTGGTGTCGAGCTGTTAGATTTTTAGGCACCCATGAACCTAATTCACTACCAAGGTCCGACATTTGGGTGCCCAAATGAGTGCCCATGTGCTTGTTTGTAAAGATGGGTCACCGACCCATTTTTGCCATTTTTGGTCCTTCCCTTCCATCCCATTCCATTTTTCTTCCTCCCCTTTGCACTAGACTTTGTTTTACCAAGATTCTTCGTAGATTAGCTTGGAAACTTCCTTGTTTAGGTGGAGAATCTGTTGCTCTTCTCCCTAAAACCAAGTTTGAATTATTTGAACCATAAAAATGGGAAGACAATTTAACTTTCTCTGAATAGATGGAGCTACTTGGAATATTGAGCATGGATTTTTGCCCAAGGAAGAAAGATACATCCGAATACCCAGATATGTTAGCTTTTCCCATCCAAATTTAGATTTTTGGTTGAACTAGGGTATCGTAAATTTTTTGAATTTGGGAAAAATAATGAAATTGACATCAAAATTATGGGGAACTTGATTAATACATTCTTAATGAGGTATTGGGAATGGTTTGGCTATGGAAACTATGATTTTTATTGCTAGGGTTTCATATGAGCCATCAACAGTGATTGTTGGGTAAAAATTGATGGGTTTGGATGTTAAATCATGGGGGAAACATGTAATTTATTGATTATGAGGTTTTGGGAATTGCTTAGCAATGAGAAACCATAATTCAAGCTAAGTGAGGATTTCATGAACAACAGAAATTGGGGAAAATTCATGATTTGGCATAATTATCATGGGTTTAATGACTAATTAACTAATTGAAATGCTTTGGAGTGAGTTGATTTGAGATAACCTATGTAGGTTGCTATCCACTTTGTGGACAACAAAGTTCATGTATGTTAAGCAATGTATGTATATGTTTGATGAGTTGTTTCAATAAGAAACCAAGTGAAAATTAAATATGTCATGTATGTAATGTATGTAGGGTAAATTGAGTTGGGTGTAAAGCTATAGAATATTGATGTGAAACTCAAGTGATGGAATCGAAGGTCGAGTCAAAACATTATGGAGATGACTGTCATAAAGGTAAGTAAATTTTATTTGTGTATTTATTTGATTCAATAGGGATAATTGTTATTGCATGACTTATGTTATGGTATGTGGACTAGTATGAATGAATGGGGATGTTAAACATCCCATGAATTCAACATGTACAATATGAGTATATATGCATAATTGAAAGGGATGGATCACTCCCTTAGCTTACTTGATGTTTCCTTATGTTAGAGATGATGAATATCCCGTGTTTAACTTTGATTTCTTAAATTTTGGCTATATTGATTGGGGATTTTAAGAATCCTAAGATGTATGATTCAGATGAGTTATGCTGAGATGTGATTATGTTATTTTGAATGAAATATAATACAGTTATGTCTGAAAGGCATAAATTTGATGATGAGATTTGGGAGAACATATTCTTTTGTTATAGTATTGGGAAACATTACGACTCCATATTTTCATGTATGGGCTCTATTTATGAATTGGCTTTTATATGTGTGGAATGTGATTAAGGATACCTAAGGAATCCCTATTAGTAATTATTGTGTGATATACAATCTCCTTACTGAGTCTATTTAGACTCACCCTTGTTTTATTTTTTTAGTTGACAGGTCATGCCATGGAAGACCACAATGGTAAGACAACATAGGAGATTAATCTATTTGAGATGCAAATGTATATTGTGAATAAATGTTGTATTATTTCATTGGGATTGGAATCCCTTAGTGTATGAAGATTAAATGTCGAACCTTTATATTCAAATGATCTTGAATCATGAATAATGAGAAGGAATTATAATTTTATTTATATATGATTGTCTATTTGTATTTAAAGATTACAAGTGATGTGTAATTAGTTTCATTTGGATTTGTATAATAGTAGTTGAGAGATTTCAATTGGTACATAATGGAATGTAATGGTATATCATATTAAAGAATTTTTCATGATAAATAACTATGATTTTAATGATGTAGAGTGTCATCATGATTCACCTAGATCTTGGGCTGTGGGAACATGGTTTTATAATTTTTTTAAGAATTTATATTATTGCTTTACTTTATTGGATCAATAATTGTATAGCTTAGTCCCTAACATTTCAGTGGATACTTTGTCTATTTTTCTATAGGAACTAGTCGAGTTCCAAAATGGGTCTTGAGCACCCTACCCTAAAAGTGGGCAAATCTCGGTGAAATATAGTGAAAAATAGTACATCTTGCCTCAAAAAGCAGGCCATGATAGAATGCTATCAGAGCCTAGGACTTGTTTGTGTGATAAGTTTAGCTCATCTATGTGAGAGCACCAAAATTCATAATCATGATGGCAATAGTTATTGGAAGAAATATAAATAACATCCATAGTTGTGAATTGATATAGTAGTGATGAATTGATATGAATATTCATGGAGGATATCCATATGGAACGACTATGAATGGCATTTGTGACTTGCTATGATGTTATATAGTGAATATCAACATGAGTTGATTATGAAGTATTATGATAGTACTATTGTGATTGAAATGAACATTTATATTGATGACAAATGCATGCCATTACCAGAGTAATGCAGGGAAGCATGGTGGTGCTTAGATGCATTTTATATTATGGTTTTACAATGTAGTTGAAATAGAAATAAGGAAGTATGAAGCTTTTGAATGAATGTTGAAAACCAAAATCAGTTTTGGATTGCTTAAATGATTTGTGATGAAATCTTTAGATTACTTTATGATAATACAAACTTTGTTGGTTTGATTACATGATTTGGATATGACATGCTATAGTAACAATATGTAAATGGTTCAGAATTGAAAGAGTTCTGTAATGAATTATGTGTTGGTTGCGATGAGTGGTATGTTTGTGTATGTGAATGAAGGACTTTGCTTGTGAACAGGTTGAATTGAATAAATGATTGGAAATGCTTATTGGTATGTTTGTGTGGGATTCACATTGAATTCTACTTTAACTTTATTGATTAATTATGTGACTAGTGAATTTGTGTATTTTCATGCAATATCGATATGGAAATTTTGTTGTGAAATTCAGATCCCTTGATTAATAACTTTGATGGAAGTGTGTGATTGTTAAAACAATATCTTTTAGGTATGGATTGATACTGGATTTTGTGTTACGACTTTATCTAGCGGTTTGGATGGTTGACTGTGAATAATGGACTTTTGCATATGAAGGATGTATACAATTTGATTGAAAATTGAATGCATACTTAGATTGGAGATGTTTGAATTGGAATTCGGATACATGCTTAGATTGAGAATGTTTTATGGACTAAGGTTCAAATGTATGCTTAATTTGAATTTGGGCATCGGTATCAATTATATGAATTGAGATTACAACATTATCAAAATATCAATTGTATGTACTGGGGGTTTGGTTGTCTGTTTAAGAATTGGGGTTTGAATATGCCCAGGTTTGGTTAAATTCCTAGGCCTAGTTATTTGATTAGAATTTGGACATTTGAGTATGTGATTTCTATTTGATTAAAGCTTGGCTCTTGGATGCCTCTTGGAATATGATTGTTATGTATTTGAAATTTGGATACCTGCCAAAATATGATTTTGTGTGTTTGAAGTTTGGATGCCGGCCTAGTTGGCTTACTTGGTTATTTGGGATCCTTGCCCCTCTCTCCGGGTTTTATTTGTTTAATGTTGCTTTATATGGCGAAGAGGCCAGATCAACATATTATGGGACTCCTTTGCTTATTTAATAGGTATAGATGGAGAAATAGCAATCCATTGGTTGCAATGACAGTTAGATACTAGAGATAACATTAATTATGTTATCATGGATATGGTAACATTTGTAGCTGGGGTTATAGGGATGGACTGGATCACACCGATGTTGTAAGCTAGTTGAGTTCACTTGATGGTAGTTGCCACTTGATTTAGTTTAGATCACCTTATTTGATGGTGGTTGCCACTTTGTTGTGGTTTAGATCACCTTGTTTCACAATGGTTGCCACATGATTGTGGTTTAGACCACTTTAATTACCTAGTTGATTATGATTGCCACTTAAATATGGTTTAGACCACTTTGTTATGGCCTCTGAGCATGGTATGGGTTAATGGCAGGTGAATTATGTTGTTACTTGGATACATTGGTTTGGAAATAATAGGGGATATATTTTGTGATGACCATATGGATAGAATGAAAGAACCAAGATATATAGGCTAACGTAGAGGTGGAAATGACTGAAACATAAGTAGAGTAAGAGACTTTTAGCTAGAAAGCTTTGTTGTTGTTGGCATTAGATGATTTGAATGTTGTGATTGGATTAAACGAAATATGTTATGATAAGATTCTTAAATGTGTCATTATAAATTTTGATTGTTGAATTTCATGAATGCAATTAATTGTGGTAAAGAATGACATATAAATGTATCATTGAATAATTTTATCGGTGACTATTTTGAACAAATTAATGCACATGTTGTAATTGAAATGAATTGTTATATGTATTATGCCTGTATTGAGTCATGGTGTGTATGATCAGTCATATGATCAAAAGATCTCAACTTGCACGGTGTATCATGATGATACGGATCCACAAGATATGATTAGATTTCTTGATTTAGTCATTTGATAGTTGAAGTTTCAAGGGCAAAACATTTTGTAAGGAGGGGAGACTATAACACCCTAGGTGTTAAAAATGAAGGTAAATTTTTCATATTTCAGAAAAATGAGGAATTAAGGTGGTAAATAGTGAATTATACAGAAATTTATTAAGAAAAATTGAATTGAACAAAGAGAATGACTTCATTAGTAATTCTTGAGTGAAATTGACCCAAGTATTGATTTTGAGTAAAGTCATGTATATAAATTTAATGAATAGTGAAGCATGCTTATAAGATATAATGTGACATATATGAAGTTTTGAATTGAACTTTAGAAATGATCTTTCAATTTTGAACCATTGAGTTGAATGTTCCACAAGAAGAACTCAATAGGTGATTTTCATCAAATCATGAAAAATTTAATGGATGATTAAATTTATATGATGTTTGTGGTGATTGAAATTTGCTCATGAGAGTATGAGGTGATTTTGGTTCTTAGATTTCATATATTTCATTATTGGGAGCTACAGAAGGATAGTAAGAAGAAAAAGAACTAAAATTGTGAAATTGAGCAAAGGCACGATTATGATCTATATGAATGACCTAATATGATTACCATAGATATTATGATGTGTGGGGATCTTGGTTTAAGACTTGGAGGTATTTTAGAATGAAAATGGCATGTGAAGTCATTTATAGTAGAAAATTCAGAGAAATTTGGTTAAAAATAACAGAATGAGTGATTTTTGGAAATTCACTTCAAATGAAGTGATAAAATATATAAACATACTCCATTTCATGTATGTGATGTGTGGGAAGTGATTGTTGAGATAATTGAAGTGTTTTTTATGAAATGGGATTGTGACTGAATTTTATATATACAAATTTAAATTTCTGCAATTAGAATAGTATAAGTTATTACTTGAGTTTGGAGTAATCTTATTAAATGATCATTTTGGAATGATTAGCATAGTATTAATTGAAATTATGAAGTAATTTGGGACGCAAATGAAGCACCCCATAATTTTGGAGTTAGCCTATGTTACAAACCTCAATACATAGTGAAAGGAAACTAGACATTATAACTTGGGTCACTTGTGATAAGATTTTGACATATTTATGTACTGATTCAGAAAAAGGTTTCAACATGAAAGTTGTATCCCTTTAAGTTACCTTTCTAAGGAATTAAGAATCACATGAATCCATTGTCTTCTGAGGAAAATATGCACAAAACAATGAAGAGGTTTTGAGTTGTTAGATTTTTGGTCGCCCATGCGCTCCAATGGGCGCCTACGCGCCCAACTCACTGCTAAGGTCAAATATTTGGGCGCCCATATGCCCAAATGGGTGCTTATGTGCCCATTTTGCTGCAAAGTCAAGTTAATAACCCATTTTTCCATTTTTCAGCCCATCCCTCCCATCCCGTTCTGTTTTTCTTCCTCCCCTTTGCACTAGACCCTATTTTACCGAGATTCTTGCTAGATTAGCTTGGAAACTTCCTTGTTTAGGTGTAGAATCTTTTGCTCTTCTCCCTAAACCCAAGTTTAACCATTAGAATCATAGAAATGGGAAGAAAATCTGACTTTCTCCAAATGGATGGAGCTACTTGAAGTATTGAGCTTTGATTTTTGCCCAGGGAAGAAAGATACATTTGAATACCAAGGTATGTTAGCTTTACCCATTTGAGTTTGGATTTTTGGCGGAATTAGGGTTTTGTAAATTTTGAGAATTTGTGGAAAATGATGAAATTGATGTCAGAATTATGGGGAACTTGATTAATACATGCTTAATGAGGTATTGGGAATGATTTGGCTATGGAACCTATGATTATTGATAGGGTTTCATATGAGTTGTGAATAGTGTTGGGTAAAAATTGATGGGTTTGGATGTTAAGTCATGGGAGAAACATGTAATTTATTAATTATGAGGTTTTGGGAATTTCTTAGCCCTAAGAAAACATAATTTATGCCAAGTGATGGTTTCACGAATAGTGAAAATTGTGGAAAATTCATGATTTGGTATAATTATCATTAGTTCAATGACTAATTAGTTAATTGAAATGCTTTGGAGTGAGTTGATTTGAGATAAGTTGTGTATGTTATTGTCCACTTTGTGGACAACAATGTTCATGTATATTAAGCCATGTATGTATATGTTTGACAGGTTATTTCAATAAGAAACCTAGTGAAAATTAAATATGTGATGTATATAATGTATGTAGGGTAAATTGAGTTAGGTGTAAAGCTATGGAATATTGATGTGGAACTCAAGTGATGGAATTGAAGGTTGAGTGAAAACATTATGGAGATGATTGGTCATGAAGGTAAGTAGACAGTATCTATGTATTTGTTTGATTGAATGGGGATAATTGTTATCCCATGACTTATGTTATGGTATGCAGATTGGTATGAATGAATGGGGATTTTAAACATCCCATAAATTCAACATGTCCAATATGAGTATATATGCGTGATTGAAAGGGATGGATCACTCCCTTGGCTTAGTTGATGTTTCTTTATGTTAGGGATGGTGAATATCTCGAATTTGACTTTGATTTCTCAAATTTTGGCTATATTGATTTGGGATTTTAAAAATCCCAAGATGTATGATTTGAATGAGTTATGCTAAGATGTGAATATATGTTATTTTGAATGAAATTTAATATAGTACCCAAAAGGCATAAATTTGATAATTAGATTTGGGAGAACATATTCTTTTGTATGGTATTGGGAAACATTATGGTTCCCTATTTTCATGTATGGGTTCTATTTATGAATTGACTTTTATATGTGCGGAATGTGATTAGGGATACCTAAGGAATCCCTATTAGTGATTACTTTATGATACACTGTCTCTTTATTGAGTCTATTTAGACTCACCCCTATTTTATTTTTTTTAGTTGAGTGAAGAATTAAAGTACTAATAGGTTACTTTCCAAGTGATGCAGTATTTATATATTAAAACAAATTAAGGAGAGTAACCACAAGTAATAAAAGGAATTAATTGTTAAATTATTACACTAACGATTCCAAGGAAGATGTTTTAAATGGAATGCTCAAATAAAATTATTCAAAAATTGCTCAGAAGCATATCATAACCTTTTCAGAAATATGGCATGAAAATTAAGAAATTCAAAAGTATTAAGGAAATACCTTAGAACCTCTTCAAAATCATATCAGAATCTAGCAGAAACACAACATGAAACTTAGAAGAGTTCAAAAGTAAATAGATGTATCTCAGAACCCCATCAGAGATAGCTCAGACCCTCCTCAAAATAAAGATGTAGTAATATTACACTACAAAGGTCATGCAGAAGCTTTCTTAGAATTGTAGAAATATGTCAGAAGTTACACAAAGGAACTTTCTACACTCAGAAGTTCTTTAGAAGAACCTCAGAAACAGCTCCAAGTTTTAGAAATATTTTTCAAGACTAATAATGGACATACATAATTAATCCAGAAGAAAATTTTGAAGTTAGAATCTTCTCAAAAGACTTTCACAAACAAGATAGAAGGATGTTGGAAGTAAACTAAATAGTCAAGAACATCAGAACATCAGATATTGAATTCAATCCTTAGAGTTAACTCAAAAGAAAAATCAACAATTAGAAGCTTGTAAGAAGCAACTCAGAATACTAACACAATACTTAGAAGATCCTTAAAAGCAACTTAGAAGCTTTCTCAGAGGCATCTTCAAGAAGGCAAGAGTGAAAGAAAAATATCAGAAGCAAAAATCCAATCATCATAGGTATCTCAAAAGTCTCTCAAAAGTTCTTTAGAAGTTCAAAATATGACTATTGATAGCAAAGCTCAACTCATAGAAATTTTGAGAGAATGCTGCTAAGAAAACACTTATCACAAAATTTTGAACAACTACTTCAGAAATTCTGATAAGCGTAGATCAAACGTCAAAAGTTTTAGCTACTTAATTCAGAAATTCTGAAGCCTAACAAAATAAAAATGGTCATTATCTACTCTACCTAATAATTTGAAAATGATGCTAAAGATTGCAATGGATAAATCTTCTCTCATAGCCAATAAAAAATGATTAAAGCAACACAAAAATAAATCTAAGAACTCACTAAAAATCATCTTATTCAAGTATTCAAAAAAGAGCATTTAAGATCTTCCATCATTCAACTCCAACTGCTATAATACTACTAAAGCATTCAAAGCTAGATCTGCATCAACTTCAAAAGGAGTTTGATAAATCTAATCTTATAACATATTTTGTTCATTCAATTGAGTTTTTATTTTTTTATACAAGTCTGCCTAAGTAAGAGGCATTAATATATGCATTTCCATTTGGAAAAAGAGTGAGTTAGTCGATGAGCTCTGTGAAACTAATAGTTTGTTAAAGTTTCTGGTTAGCTTGAAAAACTAGTAAGTTAATTGGTAAGCTTTGAAACTAATGTATATAAGTTAGTTGGTGAGCTTGGAAACCAACTGTAAAAGTTTCTGGTGAGTTTAGTGTAACACCTGAGGGTTTTAATCTTGAGTAATTACATGTTTGATCACACTATAGTGTTATTGAGTGTTAAAAATGAAGAAAAAATTAAATTAAATTTATATTTTGAGCATAGTGGTATGAGAACATGAAGCTGAAAATGATATAGGTGTGACTTGTACCCAATTTTTGGCATATAATATGAATGATTTAGAAAATGTTTCCAACATTAAAGTTGAAATTTCCCAAACAATGAATCAAGAATCACATGAATCGAGTATCGTATGAGAAAATTAGAGTTAAAATACTATGAATGTCTCTAGAGCTGAAAATTGGAATAAAACACATGGTATCACTTTGTGGAATAATTAATCATATTTAGAGACTGAATTTGAAAATGTCATAAACATAAAATTGAAATTATCTTTCAAACGAAACAAAAATCATGTAATTTTGACATCGTATGAGGGAGATATGGCCAATTTACAAAAACTGCTCCGAGCTGACAATGGAAAACCAAAATTGTGGACAGCGACTTGGGTCATCTTTTTAAGTGAGACAATGAATGTTTCAGCCTTGGGTTTTCTTCTTTGGTTCGTCTCCTCTCTCCTCCCCTTTCTCCCTACTAATGTTTTGCATGATTTCTATCCATTTTGGCTAGGAAATCATGTGTCCTAGCTAGAAACCCTTGAGATCTACCATTTG
>JAYJMB010006560.1:0-10935 GCA_036873735.1 Pouteria campechiana | reverse complement strand
ACTTCATTTTCTCATACACTATGCTCAAATTATACTTTATCTTCAAAATTTTCTTCTCATGCACTTAAGTACCAAGCTTAATAACTTTAAAAATTTCAAATTAATCCATATTTATCATGTCCTTAGCAATATTTATCAACACTTCCTTATTTTAACGCTTGAGGCATTACATTAATTCACTCAAGTTAATAGGAATAATGTCCAAATACATAAAGATAATGTTAATTAATCATCCATACTCACACTCCTAACATTCCTCTTTACAAATCCCATTTCATTCAAATGCAATGATCACAAATTATTTTACAAAATCACCCTTATTTTAACACCTCGGGTGTTATAGGCTGTAATGGTATTAAGGATTAATCATGTTACACATTAACTTAAATTTTCAGAATGATTTTGCTCAAATCGTTAAACTCATATTCAAATCTAAGGTAGTTAAATGCATATTTCAAGAACATCAAGAATATAACATTAAGAATAATAGCTATGTAATACATATGTTCTTTACATCAACTATGTATTTATATATATCAAGTTTGACAAACTTATCTCCTTTGTCACTCTCTTTCTCATCATTCTCCTTCTTCCATATGGTCATTTCAAACTTTTCCTGTATACACTTAGAAAATTCTTGCACTTTCTTTTCATCAGTAGATCCAAATAGATGTAAACTTATACTGCAATTTAATCAGTGTAATTTCACTTTTTAACACATAGTAGTATGCTTTTGAAAATCTAGACTGCTCAACAAATTGATCATTTGAACAAATCATTCATTACTTAGGTTATTTACTTCTTATATGAAAGTTTTCTCCTCTTAATTTTTATAACTGTAACATCTAGATTTTTCTAATTTCCTTTTGTATTAAATTAATTTTTTTGAGAATTAAAGCAGATCTTATAAATAACTATAAACCAAGATAAACATGATACTTTAATCATAGCTAATATTGAATTCTTTGAACTAGCATAGTTATGAATTACATCATGAAGATGGGAACTAACTTCTATGAAAGCTTTAAATTTCCATATGCTAGATCAACATTTTTCATCCATAATTAAATCAAATATGAATTTTTATTCAATTTGAGCATAATTAATCATTTTATTTTTTCTACCAATTGCATAGTATTTAAATTTCTAAATGAATTATATGCCTCTCTGGCATACTTATCCTCAAAACATGTTGGTTATTGAAATATGCATTTTTTTTATTTCTTGTTGTCTCTCGAGTTCTTTTCAATGTTTCATAATCATAAGATGAAGTCAATTTATTTTAATTTATTCTAATCTAAAATTTGAAATCCTATTCATGCACAAGTGAATTGATATTAGAGATAGATGAGTAAAACTCTAAATATAGCTTATGATAAAATATAAAGAGATTTAAGTTTGAATATCATACCAACACTTACCTTGCTTCTTTGGCCTCTGACTTATTTGGATATGCTATTCTTCATCTGTATCAAGAAACCATTTATCCTTTGATGGAGCTTGATGATTCTTCTTTTTTTCTTCCTTTTTCTTCAATTCAAAACTCCTTGATGAGAAGGGATCATTTTTAGCTCTAAAGGAAGAACTCTCCTTCTTCTTCTTTGTCTTCCTTATTGTTAGTTCGCTTTTTCTTTTCCTGCCTTCTCTTTTTTCTTATTTCCTTCCTCTTTAGGTTCGTCCCCTTTAACTTGAGAGGATTTCTCAATTGATCTAGCCTCTTTAGTATCTTCAATATTTTGCTCTTCAATTTGATTTTGAGTCTTTGTAATTTCTTCTTCTTCACTTTTTTTTCTTCATTGGGTTGCTCCCCCTCAACCCATGAGGATTCTTCTATAGTGTTATTCTCCATACATTTCTCATTTTTCTCATCTTCTTCTTCTATTGGAGGTTACTACTCCTTTTTTTCTTCTTCTTCTTTATTATCTCCTACACTCAACTTAGTCTCAATAATAGCATTAGTTTCATTTGAGTGCAAATTAACTTGTCCCTCAGAAACTACCTTTAGCTAGTCCAAGATTTCATTCACATTTTTGCAAGCTAAGACATTCCTACAAATGGTGGGACAGAGAGCATGCAGCATGGCATTCATAGCCTTGATGTTCTCTTGCCATGCTCTCTCTTCATCCTCAATAGAGACAATGAAAATAATTTTCCAAAGCTCAATGTCATTGGCCATAAGATATATTTCCAACATTCTCTTCCATTGAACATAATTTGATCTATCAAAATGTGGAATTTGGGAGGCGAAATATCCTTCACTAAACATAGAGGATGATAATATTAGGTTAGCCATAGGATCATTAGAATTAATTATGTAGCCTATTTTGATACCACTTATTGGTTCCCATAGAGGTTGGCTTCACCCAAGAGGGGAAGGGTGAACTAGGTTTATAAAAATTTATTGCTTAACCCTTGTTTGATTAGTTTCCCTCTTTTTCATACTAGTTTTTAAGTTGTAATGAAATAAGTAATAAAGGAGTAAAGTACTAGAGGATAAAGCAATTACACAGAAAGCATACATAATTTTTTATAGTGGTTTGGGCAACTATCCCTATTGAAATCTTTCAAGAATATGCCTCTTGTTCCTTGGGTTCCACTATCTCTCTATAGTGAAATTACAACAAGTGTACCCAACACTCTTCTAGATACCAACTCTAGGGGGCTTAAAAACTAGTGCCTCTGTACTCTTCTAAATTCTCCCTGTAGGGAATATAACAAATTAACAAGCTATTCACGAGACACACTCTAATGAATGCACACTTATTCTTCTAGATTTCAGCTCAAGGGGGCATAAACAAGTGCCTCTGCACTCTTCTAGATTTCAGGTCTAGGGGCCATAAATAAATTAGCAAACTGTTGTGAGACACACTCCAACAAACCAGAACTGCTCCTGTTAACTTTGGTCTCCAATACCAAGTTAAGGCATACATAAATAAATACAATGAAGAAATGTTTATAATTTGAGAATTCTTCTTCTTAAGCACTAGGGAAGTCTTGATCTTGTTGTTTTTGGTGATGCAGAAGATCTTCCTTAGTGTATTGAAGAAGGAGGCCTTGAATGTATATTGGAAGATTTAAGTTCTTGAATGAATATTTGAAGGTTTAAGCTCTTGGCCTAAGGTTGTGAAGATTTATAGAAGATTAAGGCTCAATAGATGACTTTTTTACTCTTGAAACATCCCTCCCTTATCTTTAGATAAATCTCTTAAAAATAGAACCATTTTAGGAAATTGGGTTACAAGATGTGGCTTTCTAATGTTCAAATTTATATTTGTTAAGCCATTCTCCCAGCTTCATACAGTCTGAGAAGAAGATTTCAGCATGTCTGGAGTGGCAGAGAATGCTCCGTCAGAAGATATCTCTGTTGGAGTTATTTGAAATAATGGCTTCAAACCGTTTGAAATGACATAGCTCATGCTCCTTGCATGTAACTAGAACTGGCTTTGTCTGAAATACGTCAACATGTCTAAACTAAGTTCTTCACAATGTTTGAAGTTCTGTGAAATACATAGCCGATCGTCCAAACTTTAGCTTCATCTAATATTTTCTTGAAGATGTCTGAAACAAAATTTTTGCATGTCCAAACCTTGCCTTCATAATGTCTAAAGTTTGGGATTAGTCTTTTTTCAGACTTGTGCAACTTCGGAATTCAGTGAGGCATTGTAGACTTGTTTTATCACGTCTAAAGTAATAACTTCAGTTCATCTAAAATCGCTTTAGTCTTTCAGCATCATGACTTCATGCTTCAACTTATCCAAACTTGGCTTCATAATTTTGGAAGTGGTGTGCAGTCCATCTAAAGCATGTTTTGAGGCATTGTTTACGTACGAACTTAGGCATCAACTGTATTTACTTCAACAGTGTGTTTCACCACATTTGAAGTGACTTTGAAGCTCTTGTATGATGCCAAACATATTCTTCAACTAAAACATGGTCTAAAAAACTTGGATCACACATCTGAAATAAGATTTCACCATCTGAAATAAGTTTGAACTCCTTTTGAGGCTTTGTTCTTTTTCTTTTCCATTGAAATAATTGCTCAAAAACTTGAGACTCCCTCCAAAACATAGAATTGATTTCTGAAACTAAGATACAAGTTTTGAAAACTATGGAGACTACCACTGAAACTCTGTCGCTTTAGTTCTGAAGCCTTATACATCATCTAGAATCTAAAAACTTCTTCGTCTGATTCACTTTCTAAGACATATTGGTTTGTTCTTCTTCTAGAACTATTTTTGCACTTTGTTATCTTAACAAACTCTCATTAGTTTTATTAATTAGGTTTTGTTATCATTAAAACTAGATGGGTGGAGTAACAACCAATAAGCGGCAAGGAATTGCTATGTTTCTACCTTCAAGTAGAAGCAAAAGGTTAAGGAGACCCTACCTATTGAGCCACTTCAAGTGGAGGGTTTGCACCCAGCTCAATTGGTGGAACCCATGGAGGAGTTAGAAAAAATACCATTAGGAGATGACCCAACAAGAACTGTCCAAATAGAAGGAACATTATTAAAAAAAACTCTTTACTAGGCTTGATTTTGATGATGAATATATTTAACCAACTAAGTTTTGATGATGAGAAAAAGCACGAGTGAAAGTTCAAGCTACTGATCATTATTTCCTTAGTGTGTAGTAACCAAGAATATATCAGGGAAATAGCATAAGTGGGCAGCGCATACAAGACTAAATCAAAAACAAGATCCCCTAGATTATGAGGAAGAAAATGTAAATGCTCAAATGAGAAGGAATGATACTAAAACTTTGAAGAAGTAGTGTGTGTGAACTCCTACACATGCCTCAAAAACACTGTCAAAGTCATTCAAACTTGAGCTCAAAACCATAGAACAAAACCCGGATATTGCTAAACAAGAGGTCAAGACATTAGATCTAAGAAGCCATTCTCGAACATAAAATCCAAACATCGACACCATTCAAGACTAAAGAGAAAAACTATATGTGTTTGCAAATCTAAGTCCAAAAATCATCTAGAAATCCAAGTATGAATAACCACACCTGAAGAGGCAAGACTAAAATATTACCTTCGGACATGGAAAACTCAACTTCGAACATAACCAAGATCAGGTCATGTGACAAAATGCAACTAGCGCTAATCCAAGTCCAAAATCTTAATTATAGGCATAGAGATCATTTTCTGACATGGTGATTCACTTTAAGACATGAACGAATACAGTGCAGTAAGTTGAATGGTTCATCCAAGTCTAAAATAATAATTTCAGACATGGCTACTCAAATCCAGACATGGCAAATCTTTTCCAAACATGGAAGAAAGAAGTTAATTGCAAGCCAAGTAGCAATCCAAGTCTGAAATTTAACTCCAGACATGACTATTTGAACCCAGATATGATGGTTCACTTTGAGACATGGTCAAACAGTCAATTTCTACCTAAATGAGTTAACCAAGTTTGGAAACTTAACTCTAGACATAGAAACTAAACTCAAACATGGCTTAATAGATTTCAAACATGAAAACCTATGAGAAAGTTCCAATAGACAGAAAATTATGTTGATTCACTCACATTAAATGAACACTATCTTCTACAAAGGCAGAATTCAAATTCAACTATAAAAAGAGTAAAGAAAGGCTATTTATAATGGCCCACACCCCCACCCTATGCATTTTGACCACACCACACTGGGACTAATGTGGGATGCTACCATTTTCCTTCTTCTTAAGGGAAGTTCTCATAACCTCTCTATTTTCCTAATTTTAAGGAAAATTTTGCTAAAAGTTTGGTAGAGTCTACCTTGTATTTTTAGGACTTAAACCTGCGCATACATTTATGAATCATATAAAATTTATATTTAACAATAATATAACATCAACATAACCCCTAATACTCACCCATAGCCCAGAATCTACATCGCCCCATGATGACCATATACAACTGAAATATTTTACATCCATTTACAATTACGTAATGACATGCCAATCATTTTACAACATTATACGTAACCAGAATATATCTCTAATAGATTTTATACAATTTTGAATACATACACATAACACTAAAACTTTTAATTAGAAATTTATATAAACATAATAAAATCATTATCTTCAAGCTCCCTTGCTTAACTTGTCAGCTAAAAAATATAATAAACAGGTGTGAGTTTAAGCAAACTCAGTAAGTAGGCACAATAGAAAATAATAATTAAAATAATAGCATGTTCACATATGATCCACTATACCATAAACCACGCAGGCAACCCATATCAAATCGTGCCATTCTGGCACAACACACAATCCATACAAAAATAATGCCATTTCGGCACAATACACTTTAATATCATATTCTAACAAATATCTCAAATGTGCTTTTCAAGCACTTCCCTTCTAAATCACTCTGACCTCCTCACATTTACATTATTGTATCAGTGCCATTCAGGCACCACTTATCCATTAATGCCTTACAGGCATCCACATACCCTATTTTCTTTTATACCATATGTCACCATGGAATGCTTACCATTCCATTAATACATGCATATTCACATAATCGGGATATTCTGTATCCCCACTAAGCTTACATAATAATAATAAGAATTTGGAGACACAGCTAGTGTCAACAATATACAACTAATACAATCATCATTCGTGAGATTTCCACAATCTATATTCATAAATGTATGCTCGTAAATAATTGAATATAATTAATGGGATACTCACTATCCCTTTTTAATGATAGATTCAAAAGATAGCCTACTTACCTTGAGTGAATCACTATACACTCCTCAAGCTTCATGCCTTTTCATCCTTCTCAGATCATCCTGTATAGAGCAACAATTTCATTCATGTGCAGTTAATCCCACACATATCATCATTCATTCTACATATATTTCTTATATAAATAAACAAGCTCTCATTGCAATTCAATGAACCAAAATCATGGTCTATCTATAATGAGTGTTGCTTTAAATACTTTTCAAGTGCATTCTTTACATTCTAGCATTAGTTATATTGCTAACCATTCACTACTTATTCATTCAGGTCTCAAGTACACTATTTTACTACTTCATTCATAAGTAATTTAGATCTGCCATAAACTCAATTAGGCACCTCTCATACAACCCTTGACTTGATTAAATTCATACTCAACATATTACTTTAAACTACATCCTTAATCATATTCTTACACTTAATTACACTAGAATATCATTTTGTTCATAGCAAATCACAACCAATTATATACCATTTCTCTTTAAGCCTTTTTATTAAATAGTCTAGAAGCATCATTTATTTGTGATTTCTTTAACAATATGGGTTAGGGGATTTTCATTCCTAATCATACATAATGAACCCATAGCATATTCAACATCAAATTTACCTTAATAATATGCTCATCATGCTTATAACTCGATTAAACCAAATATAAGTATATTTTTATGCAAAACTCCCATGCTTACTATTCACAAGTGACTATTCATAGTTGTACATCATGCATGATCATATTTTATCAATTCCAAATTATGCTACAATCATAGTAATTCAGTTATTAATCATATTCCGTTATCAATTTTATCATTCAATACCAAATTTCCCCTCAGGGTTACTGTTCATAAATGGGTTTAATACATTAATCATGATTCATCAAGCCAAAATTATGCCAAACATGTTATAAATCATATATTAATCAATTTTCCCATCAAATTAAACATAAAACCCAAAATCCATGCCCTAAACTCTAAGAAATTCTCACCATTTCACTATTCATGAATTGGGCATAACCCTAGCAACCCAAATTTATGATTTCTCATACCCAAATCACCATAATCAACCCATAAAATCATTTCCCCCATGATTTCCATGTCAATTTCATCCTTTTTCTTCAAAATTCTAAAATTCCAAAACCCTAGAAATGAAAAATCCAAAATCAAATGGGGAAAAAGGAATTTACCTTCAATTTCGAGTATGGGTTTCGTCTTCCCTCATCTTCCACTACAAATCTTGAAAAATCCACCATGAATCATGTCCAACTAAGTTCCCATCCATGGAACCATCCCCAAATAGCAAGAAAACGGAATTTTAATCCCTAAACCCATGATTTCCCATGCATATCTACAAGATCCTAGCCTAAATCATCAAAAAATTGAGACTAGGGTGATGGTTTTTGTGGGTAGGGCATGGAAACCAGAGGAGGGAAGAAAGAACAAAAAAAAATAGAACAAATAGACTGAATAACCCTTAAAAATAAAACAGTAGACACCAGCATCGTGGCCTCAAATATGAGGCTGCGGCCCCAAAAATTTCTGCCTAACATGTCTCACTAAATTGAATATATCTCTCTCATATGATATTCAAATGATATGATTCTTAAGTATTTAGAACGATAACTTCAAGATTTGCAATTTTATATTAAACACCTTTTTAAATCAGCTTCCATATATGTCAAACATTTAAATAAAGTGACCTAATTTAGTAATCTCGATACTTTTTACCCATATGGAGCTGTTTTGGTGCATTAATTGTAACTTTCTCATGCAAAATCAAAATCAGATGATTTTTGATGAGTTAGAAAGATAATTTTAAGATCTATAACTTTTATGTTGAACACGTATCTAAATTATTTCATAATTTATGTTAAAAATTAATCACAAATGACCCATTTTTATGCATTATAAAAATACACAAAAATTGCTCTCATAAAATATAACTTTTATTCCAAATTTCCCAATTCATCCTTCTACACACTGGAGCAAATTTTTTTTCCTTTCAATTTATTAATGTACTCATATGCATTCTATCCCTAGATGATAATTTTTAAAAAAATTTCTAAATGTTTTCTCAATTTTAACACCCTAGGTGTTACACTATTCCAAAAAGCATCAAGAAATAGATATCTTTGAGAAAAGAAAGAAAAGAAAAGCAAGTGCATTTACTCTCAGACATAATGTTTTCTTCTAACCCCATAGTGCTAGAAAATTATTTGCATCCAAAGATTATTCTCAATTGCAACTTGAGTCTGAAACTCTTTGTATTTATGGTTATACATTTCATTACTGCATTTAATTGTGTACAAAATTAGCCTATGTAAGAGGCATTTCCTATTGTAAATTTCTTTATTGATTGGGATAGCAAGCAAGGGGCTTGTTGACCATGTATAAGTTTGTTGATAAGCTTCAAAAACTAACTAGGATAAGTTTGTTGGTGAGCTTTTAGAAAACCAACCTTTGTATAAGTTTATTGGTAAGCTTTTGGAAAACCAACCTATGTAAGAGTTGATTGGTAACCTTGGGAAAACCAACTAGTGATTAGTGGAACGTAAGTACAGTAAGTGAGGCTGACTTAGAGAGGAGTAGGTGTCATGTTGTGGGCCAAACCTCTGTAAAATATTTATGTGCTCTATGCTGCATGATTCATATCCTAATTATTACAACACTTTGGTTTTATATTAGTCAAGATTTTAAAAGGTCAATTCACCCTCTCTCTTAAGCTACCTCAAGACAGGACCAACAATTAGTATCAGAGCGGAATTCAATAGTTAACCTTGATTACCAGTTATTTTGACTGCTTGAAGTGATCCCTATGGCTAACACTATCCATAACACCATAGTTGAAGGATAGTCAACCAACAGACCCCATTTTTTTATGGCACCAACTATAGGAATTGGAAAATACATATATAAAATTTTTTTATAGCCAATGACTATAAGTTATGGAAAATCATCAAAGATGGAAAGTTTGTCTAAAGACAAAGGATAAATATACTACTGAAGATATAGTATTAATAGAGAGAGATGCTAAAGCTAAGAATAGCCTCTACTGTGCATTATCACCTTCTGAGTTTGAAAAGATTTCTACTTGTAGCTTAGCTAAAGAAATCTGGGATAAACTTAAAGTTGCACATGAAGATACTAATTAGGTCAAGGAGACCAAAATTAATATACTTGTGCAGAAATATAAAGCCTTCCATATGTAAGATAATGAAACAATGTGAGAGATATTTGGAAGATTTTGAAAGATCACCAATGGGTTAAGCGATCTTGGTGAAAAATATTAAAAACCCAAAATAGTGAAAAAGACTCTAAGATCTTTGCCAAGACAATAGATGGCAAAAGTCATAGCTATCCATGAGGCAAGAGATCTGGACAAAATGAAAGTTCAAGAATTAATGGGTTCACTTATGACCTAGGAAGTTCTAATGAAGCAAAAAGCTCCAGAAGAACCAAAAGGAAAGAAATCAATAGTGCTGAGACCTGAATTAGAAGATGACTCACAAAGTGAATGATGATGCTAAGTAGAAGCTTGAGAACTATGTTTAGAAGAAAAACTATAAGTAACTCCAAAAATTTTAGAAACAAAGACAAAAGAAAAGATGCTCCAACGTGCCATCATTGTGGCAAGACTGGCCACAACTCATATTCAAAAAAGAAAAATAAAAGCATCAACAGCTAAAGCTTTAACAAGAAGAAAACACTTACAACATGGGAAATGATTGAAAATATGCTACATGAAAGTGCAATTGATAGTGTAGAAGAACATGAAGTAAAATTTAGCAGATTTTCACTTATAAAAGGAGATTTAGGAGAATACCATATCAAAATCAACTTCATGGCCATTCATGAAGATGACATAACTTCTGAACTTGAATCTCAAAGTTTCATTGATGAATTAGAAAGTATATATGTAGATTTTAAGGCTTTGAAAGCCAAATACAAGGAGACGAGGAAGGGGCTATTGAAAGTAAGCAATGAAAGCTCCATGTTGAAAGATGAGAACTGCAAGCTCAAGAATAATCAATGCACTATTTGAAAACTTGAGGCAGTTAAGGCAAAAGAACAATGCCCTAAGACGGACCTTAACTCTACCTTGTTTAGAATGAAATGAAAGAATAAAGGTGGTCATGGTGGTGCTGTCGTGGGCACCCAAATTTAGAACCTTGCTCCAATCTAATTTTCTGTAGTAGTGTGAGTAAGGGT
>JAYJMB010006558.1:0-10937 GCA_036873735.1 Pouteria campechiana | reverse complement strand
CCACCACCACAAAAGTGTGAGAAAAAATAACAGATAGTGGTGCATAAAAGTCTTATATATACTCATAGCCTACATGGGATCCTTTTCAAGTGAGTTACACATTCACTCCATTCACTAGATTTAAAATTATTTTATTATATATGTGTACGAGTTTAAAAGTTGATTTTATTTTTTGATGTGTAAAATAGGATTATTTAAGATTGTGATTCAAATTGACTTAAATTACCTAAATTAACAATTAAACCGGTATGAACAAGACTAGTCCATTGATCATTGATCAATTCAATTATCGATTTTTCTCTGATAACATTAGTTAGAGTATCTGTTTAATAAAAAGCCATATTGTAATGAGATTTGTAGCTAACGATCACTTTAATTGGGTTGTGATTCCTATCTCATTTATCCCTCTTTTGTATATTCATACCTCAAATATTATGAATTTATACTTTTTTAATCCATAAATTCCAAGTTTGCGTGAAATAGCTACAGGTCTCATAGAACTTACATAAATTTATTTTTCATCAGAAAATAATTTAACATTGTTTCAAAATCAAGTTAAATAACAAAAATGCCCTTTTATTTTCTTGGCATAGTGCATATTTTTTAAATGGTGATTTATTCTTAAGACAATCTTATCCATATTAAAGAAATACTTTTAAATGTACACATTTGATTAAGAAAAAGATTTTAATAGATTTCTATTTTCTCATAGAAAATTATTCAAATTATGTAATTCACATATTTTTATTAGATAATATTTAAGTTTTAAGCAAAAATTGATGATAGAAATGATAGTTGACTTGAATTTAAGAAAAAAATAAAAATAGATCAAAAATTTATAAATAATATGCAATTATATAAAAGGATATTTTTGTCATTTTGGAACAACATTAAATTATTTTCTAACGGAAAGTAGTGTCATGCAAAAGTAAAACTTATTGGTAAAATACAAATTCATAGTATTTGATATATGAATATGCAGAAACCTTCTATCTTTCTATATCCTTTTTCTCTCTTCTATTCTTCATTCATTGAATCTAATATTGCCTTCTCCAAGGTAGTCCACATTCATGGGATTTGTTTGGGCAATTCACCATGTTTTTAATACTAATTGATATGGAAACATTCTTCCCAATGTTTTAAATACATCCAACACTAAGAATGTCTTTAATACATTAGAAAATTTAATTGACATGAAAACATCCTCCACCATATTTTTAATACATTTAACAATTTAATTGACATGAAGACATTGTACACATACCTAGCTAATAGGGTTCAACTTGGGTTTAACCCAAATCAAACCCAACCCAAAAAATGTGTTAGGGTTGGCCTTTTGAAAACCTAAGATTTTCAAACTTGGTTTAACCCAACTTGATTTTAAATAGGGTTAGGGTTTAAAGAGATCCAACCCCAAAAAATTCAAAACTAACTTGAATTTACTGTGTATATCCTTTAGTATATGCTTTTTTGCAAATAAAGCTTATGACTAAACATATTTTTAATTTTTTTTTTATATTGATATGTTTTCATGTCCATCTCTATTATTTTTAAATATTATTTAAGTAAAAATTACTTTTTAAATTTAATTTTTTAAATTATTTTTTTATAAAATTTTGTTATGCTCTTGCAATATTTATAGAGTTATAAATTGATAATGTAGCATTTAATTTCTCTACATTATATCATATATTTTTTAGAATTATTTTTACATTATCTTTTAAGTACATACTAATTTAAGGGATTAGGTTTTGATTATTTGAAGCTCTGCTTAAAATTAAATATAAGTTCTAGAAAAGCTTGAATTGAAAATAATATATAACAGGAAGCTCAACCCAAAGTTCAACCTGAAGATTAATCCAAACTTGGCTCAAACTAAATGGAACCAAACTTGAACCAAACCAGACTTACACTGCTACTAGCTAAAGACTTGTCTTGGATGAATAGATGAAATTCTTGTTTTCTAATATATAGCTGCTTCCTCGTGAGTGCTCTCTCTTTGTTATGTAGTGATTTTTTCGTCAAAACCATAGATATTCATGAAATTATAAAATTTCATATCGTCCCAGCAAAGCACTTCAAAATCTACGCTCACGGTTTAAATACACCTGGCAGCATTCTTTCACATCACCCTGACTAAGCAAACGGAAAATTCAATGCTAAAATGCAAAGGAATAAGCATAAGGATTAGAAATAAAGTAAATAAAGATTAAAAATATTTATTTTTTAAATAATAATAATAAATAAATTTATTAAATATATTTTAAAGAGATGAAAAAAGAGGCATAAAATATTTCACCACTTTTTCCTCGTACCGAGGAGGGAACCTCAATTCTGACAAACAGGAAGCCGTCGTTTTCAATGAATTTGGACCATTATATTGAATATTTATTTAGTGGCTACAAAATAGACATATTTGGTTTTGGAGCACGAGTAAAATGTTGGATTTTGACACCTTCGATTTAGTACTTGTGTTATCACTAATGAATAGGTAAGCAAGCGGCATACAATGCCGGTTTCTGTCCCATCTCATCTGGAAATACCCAAAACAAGCAAAGGTGGTCAGTGGCGCACTAGTCCCAGTGGCCCACTCACCACTTCGTTACGGCTTTTTCAGATGTCCAAAGGTCACACGTGTATCAATCCCTCCGGGAATCTACAAAAGCAAAGGGAAAGCTGGTCAGTCAAGCTATTATATCTACCGTCTTTTACGCCCAAGAAAGAAAGCCCATCTTTAGCCCCTGAATACGTTGGTAGACTCTCATGGTTCATCGGTCATGATGTCATTTTTTATTTTTTATTTTTTTCTTTTTTGTAACAATGATGATAACATTTTACTAAACTCATATTAATTCCATGCTCCTGAAAATTTTATATATTTTGTTAGAGGCATTTGTTGTTATATTTTAATGAGTAATTTAGGAATTATGAATTTTTTTAATGTGTATTCTATATTTGCATAACACAAACTAACCAACAGGATAAAAAATAATTTTTTAAATAAATCTATGAGTATGTTTATTAATATTTTAAAAATTAGATGTATCTACAATTATATATATATATATTTATGTATATCTGTAGATGCTCTTATTTTATTACTTGATAGTATTTTTATTAATGGTATCATCAAATATTTGCTAAGACGAAAAATGCTCTAATATGATATTATCTTTCTTCACTCGATATCTCATGGAAATATGCTTTGAGCTATCTGTATTGTTTTTGTTTTAATTCTTATTAGTATTAAGGTGTATTGTAGCGTTCTTATACTGGTTGATGAGCATTCTCCAAAAATGATATGCTACATAAAAATTGCTTTATCTGAAATGTTTCTATGCGGATAATAATGAAATTATACCTTTAAATTTTAAATCAAAGACTCTAATAGAGCATTTCATATCAAAAGTTCAACTTACCATTTTAAGTATATTAGGATAAAATGTATTAGGAAAGGAATGTATTTGGAACTAAGACGTGTGTTAGAAGTGGAGCAGCAATTATATCAATGACATAGGGTTTTGAGGGTTTGTTTGGCTAGTAACAGGAGTAACATATAATGTGGAAAGGGTCCAATAGCTACCCAGCACACCTTTTCATAATAATGTGACTCTTTAATTATTATCAACAATTTTAATAATCCTACTTTTTATTATTATTACTTATATTTTTAACTATTTATTCACTTATATATTAAAAAAATTATTTTACTAATTATCACCTATTGTACTTTTCTATTTTACTTCTTTTCTATTACATCACTTTCTTATTATATTCTATGTAAACAGACCATTAATAAAAAAAAAGTAAAAATAATTAAACTTATAAGTAATGATAAAAAAGATAACATTTTTATAATATTTAAGGTATTAAATCAATCCAAAGAGATATGTAAAAGAGGACATGATTTCCTCTTGCATCCAACCAGACCCTAAGTTAAAAACGTAATTTTAGCCAAACGACAATCATCTGAATCGATTTAACCTGACCAATAAAAACACCAATTGTCAGGACCTAGATCAAAAAATAGCATAATTAAATATCATTATTAAATCCAGGAGTGATTAACCCAAGATCTATTATACAAAAGACGAAACACAACAACCACAGTAACCAAAATAAGTCCACAAATAAAAGAAAATTATTACATAATAATGATATCTGTTAAATCCACAAAATATAAATTTCATAGAACACCATGTATAATATATTTAACATTTTTTGGAATAGTAGCTTGCATTATCTATCCCTTATACATGAACTATTGCGTTCCATGTGTAGCATTCTCTGAAAAAAATAAGATAAAGAAAGGGTGAATCATAAACTCAGTAAGCAAGGTAGATAAAGTCAACAGATACATCATAACAATCCATATTGTACTTGTCTCATTCCAGGCTAGTCTAATAAGACAACTCCAATGGCAATTTGACAATTTTCTTTATCAATTAGGTCATCCGGGCCAGCCCACTAATAAGGTAACTTCATTGGCGAGCTCAACTGATCTCTCCTATGCTCCAGGCCATTCTGTCAACCCACTCATATGGCAACTCCATTAGTGCTCAACCGACAGTGCTACTAATAACATAATTTATCCCACTACTATGCTCCAGGCTACCTAAGCCTACCCAATTATAGAGCAACACTACTTGTGACCGCAACTGACAGCGTAAATGCTATAGTGATCTATCCCAATATAGATAATTTATTATGAAACTATCATAAAAATTTACCTGAAATTATAACCAATTTAGATTAGTGGACCATAAATTAATTTACCTCAATAAATCCCCTTTTTTCACAGTTGTCCAATAAAAATGTATGATTCAGCCATTATTTTAGTAATTTGACCCTTCCATTGGATCTAGAACATTTGAAAACCCAAAATCAACTATTAAATCATCCAAATTGGATATTGTGAGGTCCAAAAACCTAAAACCCAAATTCAGTCATCCAATCGCACTCGTTAGATGTTGCCAACTATCATTGCCGCCGCTGTTGCTAGGCTTGTTGCCTAGGCTAGGATTACACTGGGCACCTGGGCTCATGTGGTGGGCTTGCATTGCTCAACTCGCCACTTAGGCCGCGTCCACCTAGGCTTGGCAATAGTGTCAGGTCTACCTTCAGCCCATAAAAATTTTTAGGTAGCATTGCTACCAAGGCACGTGTGTCCCTCTAGATTTTTTTAATTTTAATTTTTTAGGCATTTTTTAATTTCCAAAAATTATAAAAATTCATAACACATATTGACACTGCATGTACAAAACATCCAGTGAGGTCCACATGTAGATCAAAGGTCAATCATACAAAAATCAATGAAATTTTTATATTCCAAAAACCATCAATCTTCATAATCCAAATAAGATTCTTTAACCTATAAATCACTACCCTAAGTAAATACCAATATAAAGAACACATCCAACGGTTCAGATTTCACAAAAAACTAAGCACAACATCATGTAAATATCAGTATGATTGTTCCACTGAATCAAGACATGTTTTATTACCCTCCCTCTCAACTGCTTATCACGGACATCAAGTATCCAAATTGATTGTTCATGATGCGTTAGGTCCTCCTCAAACTGAAACTGTTCTACTCGCAATACATGAAAAAGATCTGTTACATACTTCCTCAACTGTGAAATATGGAATACATTGTGGACTCAAGACAATGTTGGTGGTAACGCCAATTGATTGCAACTCCACTAATGGATTTAAAAATCTCGAACGGCCCAATATATTAAAAACTTAGTTTTTTCTTTACCCTGAATCTCATAACTCCATGGGTAGGTGAATCCTTCAAAAATATATGCTCTCCAACTACAAACTGAAGTTCTTGATGTTTTCCTTCTACATATTTCTTTTGTCTGTCTTGTGCAGCTGTTAGATGTTATCTAATTATCCCTAATGTATCTGCAGCTTGGTATATTAATTCATGTGCTAACAACTTTTTCTTACCAACCTCATCCCAACATAAAGGTGTGCGACATTTCTTGCCATATAAGGCGTCAAAAGAAACCATATCAATGCTTGCTTGGTAACTATTATTATAGGCAAATTCTGCTAATGGCAGATGAAGATCCCATGATCCTCCCAAATCTAAGACACAAGCACGTGACATATCTTCTAAGATCTGAATCATCCTCTCAGACTGACCATCACTGTGTGGGTGATAAGCTGAGCTTAGGTGTAACTCTATCCTGATAATTTTCTGCAAGCTTTTCCAAAAATCTGAGACTAACCAGGGATCTCTATCTAATACTATTGAGACAAGTACACCATACAATCTAACAATTTTTTGCATATACAATTCTGTCATTTGTCCTGCATTAGAGGTCATTTGGTATAACAGGAAATTGGCTGACTTAAAAGGTTTATTCATAATTACCCAAATTGCATCAAAATGTATCTGAGTATGAGGTAAGGTAGCTACAAAATCCATAATGATGCGTTCCCACTTCTACTCAGGAACCTCTAAAGGCTGCAATGGACCTACTAGCCTCTAGTGATCTACCTTAACATATTGACATACTAAACACTGAACCACAAACTGAGTAATTTCTCTTTTCATGTTGTTTCATCAAAAGTTCCCCTTAAGGTCCCTATACATCTTATTACTGCCTACACGTATAAGAAACCTCGATTGATGTACCTCCTTTAGGTCTATCTTCGAAGGCTATCCACATTGGGCACCACTAGTCTGTTGCAGAACAATAGAATAACATCTAGCCCATAATGAAACTCACTTGGCTCTCCTTAATCTAGTTTGTCATAAACTTCCTAAACGAATGGATCTTGCTTTTGAGACGCCTTTATCCTATCAATGCGTGTTGGCTTAATCTGTAAAATACATAATTGTTTCACCTTTATTGGAGGTAACACCTCAAGCTGCAACCCTTCTATCTGATGGATCAAATGCATCTGATTTATGATTAGAGTTGCTACACTTGAACGGGACTTACGACTTAAAACATATGTCACTACATTAGCTTTACCAAGATGATAATGAATGGTAATGACATAATCCTTTAACAACTCTAACCATCTTCTTTAATTGAGATTTATTTTTTTTGAGAGAAAATATATTTGAGGCTTTGATGGTCGGTGAAAATCTGTATATTTTTACCATAAAAATAATGTCACCAAATCTTTAGAGCAAACACTATTGCGGTAAGTTCTAAGTCATGTGTAGGATAATTTTGTTCATACGGCTTCAACTAACATGAAGCGTATGCTATCACCCTACCATTCAACATAAGGATACATTCGAGACCCTTCTTGGAAGCATCACTGTAAATCACAAAATTACCACAATTATTTGATAAAGCCAACATTGGAGCTGGTTAGACGATTCTTCAACTCCTAAAAACTCCCCTCACATTCATCAGTCCACACAAATTTTACATTTTTGTGTGTTAATTATGTCAATGGAATTTTGATAGAAGAGACATTTTTTACAAACCGTCTATAATAACTAGCCATTCCTAGGAAGCTATAGACTTTTAAAATAGTAGTAAGTCTCTCTCAGTTTAAAATGGCTTCAATCTTCTTTGGATCTACGAAAATGCCTTCACCACTGATCATATGTCTAAGGAAAGAAATATGATTAAGCCAAAACTTAAATTTCTTTAGTTTGGTATACAATCTGTTCTCCTTTAGGATTTATAATACTGACCTATTGTTTTGCATGCTCTTCATGATCTTTATAATAAATTAGAATGTCATTGATAAATACAACCACACACTGATCTAAGAATTGGCAAAATAACCGGTTCATTAAGTCCATGAAAACTGTTGGGGCATTCGACAGTCTAAATGGCATCCTCAAAAATTCATAGTGACCATACTGAGTCTGGAATGCAGTCCTTGGTATATCTTCCTCCCTAATTTTTAACTGATGATAGTTGGATCAAAGGTCAATTTTTAAACAGACAGTCGATCCTTGCAACTAATCGAACAAATCATTGATACAAGGAAGATGATATTTATTCTTAATAGCTACCTTGTTTAGTTCTTAGTAGTCTATGCATGGTCTAAGACTACCATCCTTCTTTCTGACAAAAAAGAACTGGAGCTCCCCATGATGATACACTAGGATGGATAAATCCTAGATCAAGCAGTTCTTACAACTAGTCTTTTAGTTTTCTCAACTTTGCTAGAGCTATATGATAAGGTGCCTTGGAGATTGGACTTGTCATAGGGACTAAGTCAATAGTAAATTCAATCTCTCTATCAAAAAGTAATTTGTGCAGTTCATCTGGAAAGACATCAAGAAAATCTTGCACCACAAGAATATTTTCGAACTTCAGTTTTTTCTCATCAATTGATGTAGCTGCCACTAGAAAACCTCATTGCCCTTGTCTTAATATCTTTACAACATAAAGAGCTAACACTAAATGAGACACCTTTCTTTAATTTTCTCAAAAATAATTCAATTTGATCTGCTAAATAGATCCTAACCCTTTGCTTTTGGCAGTCTATACTGACCACCCATTACTCATCCAGTCAATGCCAAAAATAACATCTAGATCTTTTGTTGGCATGATTACTAAATTAGCTAGCATTTCTATGCCTACTATTTTAATAGGACAAGATAAATAAACATGATCTGTAACTAGGCTATCACTAATAGGTGATACCACTAACAAGTCTTCAACCATCTTTTGAGAGCATAAGATGTAACAACCGGGTGAAGACAACTTCACTGGTTGGTAATGGTGACATGTTGCCAAGGCCTAACATTAGCAATTGCAACAGAAGGTGGTGAAAGATGTCAACAGGAGAGTGAGTGGCCATTCCATGCATGGATTGATTTTAGTGCAAGGGTGGCAACATTATTTATTTAAGGAGGTAAAGGGAAGCAGTGAAGGGAAAGGAAAATCAGAGAGAGGAAGAGAGATGAAACACTAGGAGTAGGGACGTTGTGATGTTAGAAGAAGAAGATTTCTTTTGTTTGGCTTCATAGATTATCACAAAAGGTAATAGGGAGATACTTATTTATGATTTATTTTAGAATCTTATTAACAGATTGGATCATTGATTTGAGCTTGTTTAGTATATGCAAATTAAGATTGAAATTTCACATATGGTTCTTTGATGAATTTTATGAGTGGTAAAAATATTTAATTTTATGATGATATGAAAGGATTATAGGATATTAGAACAATTGAATATTTTTCTTAAATATGTATTTATGTTGTATAAGAATTTTAGATAATTTGGGTGAGAAATCCTTATTTATTTAACGATGATTTTCTGCCATTGAAGAAGAAATTCTATTAAATCTTCAGATATTTGAAGGGATAAAATATTACATATATATCTTAACTTGATCTTCTCATGGTGTAAAATATATCCCATGGTTCAGATTTAGAAACAACAATGTATATTGGATGATAAGGAGAAATATAAAATAAAATAAGGTGAATGGGATGCTGGACGACTGATGCAATAGTGTCCAGCATCCGATTTCACATGGACGATTTTTATTAATTAACACATGATGATGTACTTAGTTTTTGTGAAATCTGAACCATTGGATGTGTTCTTTATATTGGTATTTACCTAAGGTAGTGATTTTTGGGTTAAAGGATCTTATTTGAATAAAACATTGATGATTTTTTTATAAAAAGTTTCATTGATTTTTTTATGATTGGCCTTTGATCTACATGTAGAACTCATTGGATGTTTAGTATATGTGGTGTAAATATATGGTATGAATTTACACAATTTTTGGAAATTAAAAAATGCAAAAAAAATAAAATTTTAAAAAAATCCCAGGGACGCATGTCCCTTAGCAGCAACACTACTTATAAATTTTGGTGGGCTGAAGGTAGGATTGGCACTGTTGCTAGGCCTAAGCAGATGCGGCTTAAGTGGGTGAGCTAGTGCACAAGCCCAGCGTGCAAGGCTAGCCCAGGCGGTGAGCTTGGTGATGGTGGCAACAGCAAGCGAGTGCGATTAGATGACCAGATTTGGGTTTTGGGTTTTATGACCCTACAATATCCGATTTGGACGATTTAATAGTCGATTTTGGGGTTTTTAAATATTTTGGAGCCAATAAAAGGGTCAAATTACCAAAATAATGCCTAAATCATACTTTTTTGTCGGACAAATGTGAAAGAAGGGGATTTATTAAGGTAAATTAATGTGTGGTCCATTAATCTAGATTGGTTATAGTCTAAGGTAAATTTTTATGATAGTTTCAAAATAAATTATCTATATTGAGACAAATCACTATGTCATTTACACTGTTAGTTGAGCTCATAGGTAGAGTTGCTCTATAATTAGGTAGGCCTAGGTGGCCTAGAGCATAGTGGTGGGATAGATTATGTTGTTATATCGCTGCTAGTTGAGCACCAGTGAAGCTATCCCTATGAGTGGGCTGGCTGGAAGGCCTAGAGTACAGGGGAGGCTAGTTGAGCTCATCGGTGGAGCTGCCCTTGCTGGCCTGGATGGTCTAGTTGAAAAAAGTAGGGTTAGGAAGGGTGCCTTAGATAGATGTTGTTATTTAAGGATTCCCTAAAAAGAATAATGTTATATGTTTTCTTCTTATTTAAAAATTTTAGTATATGTTCGCTAATATTTATCACATCAAGCATAAATTTGATAGTGAATGCTTAGCTTGATGCATCAGATGGGAACCAATAGCCTTAATCTTATTCTAGAGTTGGTCTTAGTCAACCACCCACTGGGTCGAAGGAAGGAGACTACTATTAATGAAGTCGTAAGATAGTTATAAGAACTGTGTGAGTTATTTATTAGCTCTCAGCAATAAATAGTAGTAGGACCATCTCAACTCGCTCCCATTCAGATAGTAGCAGATTTATCCCCACCCATCCCACAGATTCCACAAGCTCCGATTGGCCAAAATGAGGGCAAGGTATGTCCTAAATTGCTATGGTAGATTGGCCAAATAAGAGCGAGGGTGTTCCTCATGT
>JAYJMB010006557.1:0-10938 GCA_036873735.1 Pouteria campechiana | reverse complement strand
CATCTGTATCACCAGGTGCCTCCAAGTTTCTTTGCGATTCTTTGTCATCAGACTCAGATTCTTCCTCTTCTATGGATGTATGGTGAGAGGTGGAAACCATGTAACAATGTGCAATTATTATTGGGGTAGATGACATTTTTGACATCTTGGACTCAGTAGGAGCTGACTGGTAGTCCCACATAATGTGACCGATAGTCGACCTAATACTCACACAGGAGCAATCTGAGGTGTACTCCTCATCACTATCCATATCAATATTATTATCCACACCAAGGCCTATCTAATCCCCTGGATACCGGAGACCTTTTAATTTTCCTTTGATCAGAACTAGGATCAGCGGACCGGTCATCGACATATAAGGTTCATTAGGATAAATACTGAGGAGGTTGATCATCCTTCTACATCCCTTGCTAAATTTTTAGAAATTCGCAGTAGATAGGCGTTTCTTGATTAGAAGATTAGAAGTACGATATTGTCCATAGGGCAGCCCCATCTCTTTAAATACTAATCTTCCTCTTTCTGCTTAGGATTGTAGTTCAGGTTCTTTGCCCTGAATGATTTTTGACTCGACCAATCAAGTAAGTGGCCAATTATATTCGACCAACATGGATTGTAATTTTTCTCCTCCGATCTCCCATTTACTGTTTTTGGTGCTAAGATCAGAGGATTTCTCGTGCTTTGCTTGACTGGTGCTCCCGGTGTTGATCTCAAAATGCAAGGATTGCGTTGGCTTTGAGATTACTTGAGAGTAGCTTGGCACTAAAGGTGACAATGTTGGAGGAGCAGTTATTGTCCTTTTTGAGACTGGGTTGTTGATCTGGAATCAGGCGTTTTCAACTGGTGCTGGATGTGATGATGTATAAGCTCCCAAAGAGTTCGCGACTTGATTCTCATAAAATCCAGCTGGTGGAGGTATGGCTTGCCCCCGGCCTATTCATGGCCTGGCCGATCGTCCTTCATGTCCTCTTCCAAGCGGTCTTGGCATTGACATCCCAGCCTGGAAGGCAAAAGATTGTGGAGTTGGGGAATTTACAACTGGCTTCCAGTTTAATATATTCTGACCTAGCAGAGTTGGTACAGGAGCAAGAGTGATCTAGTGCTGTAATGGTTGTGGATGCTGATCTGATAATTTTTCTTCATCATCGTCGTCTATGTGGAGCACTTCCAGCTCTTTCGTAAGTTTCAACTTGTCTTCTTGTGAAATGCCTGTTGCAATTTCGAAGTGTGAAGCCATTTGTGGCAGAATCACTGGGGATGGGACTGCCTGTGGAGGTACAGCCTGTGATGAGGGTTTTTGTGATGTTGACCCTTGTCTTTTAGCAGTAAATGGTTGCTGCCTTCTGTCTATGGTTGGCTTCATCGATTCTTTCTATTGCTTCAGTTCATTCAGCGCTAGCTCATAGTATTGGGCTTCTGAGAAGAATGCCTCTGAGATCGTGAATGGTCTTACATTAGCTGAGATACGCCTCATTATGCCATCCTAGTAAAACTTAAAGCATTGGTGCACTATGGATGCCACAGCTTGGTATTGATGCAACCATGGCCTCTTGAGCAACAAATTGTAGGACGTTGGTGCATTGATGACTTGACAATTGACTTTTGTGAGGAATCCTTGAATATTAAGACTCAAGGTGATAGTCCCCATAGTCCTCTAACTCTCTTGATTAAAGCCTTGAATCACCAGAGTGCTGCTTTCGAGAACGGATGGGCACATGCCAATACGCTTTAGTACTTTGAGTGGGAGAATATTTATCGCAGATCCTGAATCTAGCATAATGCGATTAATCCTCTCTCCTGATAAATCGCCATTTACAAACAATGGACAATTATGCTCTATATTTCCAAGCAACAAGTCATTATCTCTAAAAGTGATGGTTTGGTCACATTCAACCGTATTAGCAACCTCTGCCAGGTATCGATCCTTTACGGACTCATCTAGCAACGCATTTATCAACACTTGTCGAGACTCTTTAGAGAGCTAAAGAGCATTATATATGCTCAGCCTCACCAAAATTCTACGCAAGTGAGCAACAACATCATAATCTAGTGTATTTATTAGTTCTGGAGCTTGCCTTTCTTCAACAGGGGGACAAGGAATTCTAGGCACTTGCTCTTCTTGCATTGGGGCCTTTCCTTTGTCCTGAGTTATCGTCTTCCCAGATCGCAATACAACCATTGTTTCTGGTGACTCAGATGCTTCTTATGGAGCATTTTTTTCATTTGGCATGATGTTGATCATGTTGCAAGATACCTCCATAGGTTCTGATGATTCCTAGATTAGTAGCTTAAGAAGTCCAAGAAACAAAGTAGGTATTTCTTTGGGCAATGGAAAGGTTTTTCCCAATGTGACAATGCATTCCCATATTATGCATCTTTCTTCTTGCAATACGGGGCAATAAAGGTGAAATGTTGCACCATCTCAAGGCGAAATCATAGAGATGTTCGCCTTCTAGAGGGTGAATTCCCTACACTTGTGCTTTAGAGAACTGAGAGGTGTAGTCATGGAATCTGTGTACAAATGCTTCAGATAACACCTCCCAAGACCCAAATGATTTAGCTAGCAATGTTGCAATCCACTTTAGGACATTGCTATTACCAGCTAATGAAAATGGAAAGATTCTAATGGCATATGCCTCATTTTGCGACATCATTTGCACTAGGGCTTGATACTGGAATAAGTGTCCGATCATGGGATTATAGCTTTCTTTGAATAACTTCATTATGGGCCATCCTAAATAACAAATTTGTTTAGTTTCTAGAATGGCTGTTAAAATAGGGGGCCTCATATAGTGCAAGTATTCAAGGACCCTCGCAACGTGAGATTCGATGAACACTTATTCCTTTGGTTGGTCATCCATTGCTCTCATTTTCTTTTTTTTGGCTTAATCAAATGCCTCTGTGAATTTAGATGGCATTCGATGGTGGAAATAGGCCCATTTTCCCAAGCAAAGATGGATTTCTTCCGCCTCTAGGTGATCAAGTGATTGTGGATCGCTCCAAGTAGCATCCCTCCATTTGTGAACATAATTAGTCGTGTTCTCATCGTAATGTTGATCCCAATTGACAAGAGACTTCCTAATTCATTTCTTCCTTTTGGAAAGGAAGTGTAGCAGAAAAATATCTTGTAAGGGGACCCAATCTTTGGCATCCTAAATTACTCGAGTTTAGAACTAGTTCTTCTTCACTTCCGAGGAGAGTGAGCTTTGAAAATTTTGATGCATCTTTGCAAGGTCTAGATTTTCTCTGCAGCATTCATCAGCATAGCGGAGGAGGTGTGTGATTGGTGAATCACCAACATTGAATATGGTGAAACCTTGGCATTGGTGCTTTCTTTGGCGGTTGTGCCTTCTATGAGAGCATTCTTGCTTCTTATTTGGTTGGCTAGTGGAGGCTTCTCCTTCGCCAATGTGATAACAAGGCGCCATTATTGGATATTCAAATGTACTATCCCCATCAGAGCTTGGGACATCCCCAGTTTCCAAGTCTGGCAAATTATCCCAAAATGTCATCCATACTTCGTCCGCAACTGATGAAAACGACGGCAATGGCCCCCAGGCATAGAGCTCTGGACAACCTTGAGCAAGGTAGACTTTTTCCTTCTTTTCTCCCACCATATTCTTATAGAAGGGTTTAAGCCTCTCAGGCTAGAGGTAATCCCCAACAATGTACGACTGGAACCATGATGACCAATGGTGTATCCTTTTAGGATATGGAAACAATTCCTTCAGATGCTCTTTCATTTCATCTTGTTTTGCATGTTTGACCTGACGCTTTTGTCCCTTATGTCTCGCCAATGGGACTTCTAGAATATCTTTTGGGTAGATAAGATCCCACACTTTTTCACCAACCATGACTTTCTCCTACGCCTCTTGGCTACAAGCTTTCAAGAACTAATGCTTGGGTTCTAATTCCAGTACTGCTAAATCAAGAATTTCCTTTATTGATATGTTGTTGGATGTTACCTGTGCATCCTTCTTCGGTGTAATTATTCCACTCTTCATGCAATGGTTAATGATTCTCCTCACTGCCTTGCATTTAACCATTGGGTGATTGATACCTTGATGGTAATGGCAGTATAGGGGGTGGTTCACCTGATCCACCTCTGCTGGGAACAGGGGTTCAGGTAACCTTATATTGCCTGATTGAATGAGCCCCAATAGGATAGGTACCATTTCTTCATCAGAGTACTAGTATTTTGGCTTTGGTATCTCCCTTTTCTTCGATTGTCTATCATTACCACTAGTTTTAGTCTCAGTGGTGTTGACAGAGGTTTTCTTCTTGCTTCTTTCATATTCATTCTTTTTGGATCGGAAGGTAATATTTTCTTTTTACTTGTCATCCTGGACTTTGCTTTTTCCAGAGAGGGAAAGGAGGCATTCCTTTCGGCTTGCCTCATTGGCCAACTCTCGAAAAGTGGTGATCTGCTCATTTACCAGGATCACGAGGTCAATCTTAATGCAATTAGGGCATAAGTAGACTCTTTGCTCCTCCATTAAGGTTTCCTCGCATTTGTTGGCTTCTTTCTACTAGCGAGAGATGAATTCCTCTATAGATTCATCATCCCTTTGCCTCATTAGGGAGAGGTCAGCTAATGTCACTTCTTTTTTAGTCACAAAGAACCTTACCAGAAATAGGTTCTACATGTCATGCCAGGTCTTGACTAACCCTGCTGGAAGTGTCAAATAACACTGGAATGCCGGTCCCTTGAGCAATGAGCTAAATAATCTCAAGTAAAGATCGTGATAGACAACATAGTTTCCCATCTTGAGATTGAAGAGGGTGAGGTGATGCTGGGGATCATCCGTTCCATAAAATGTATGAAAGTTTATCATTTGGAAGCCTGGTGGGAAGGGCTCGTTCTCGATCTCCAGCGGATATGGCCAATGATAAATGTTTGGCACCTGAGAAGGTAGGTTTATTTGCCATTAAGCCATCCAGTCATTCATCATCTCATTAAAGTGTGCCATGGAATCTGGTTTCATCTAATATGGTTGTGCATGCGCATTTGTGCCGAATGGTTGTGGTGGAACATTCATGCCAAATGGCTATGCACAAACATTAATATTGGGCGGTCGCCGAGGTGAAGCGACTAGGGAGGTGAGAGGTGAGGCATCCGGTCCTAGGGGATCTCCTCTTGGCAGGTTAAAGACGAATGGTCCTGGTGGCATAACCGTTCCCATGGAGGGAAGGTTAAGAGCACATGCAACATTGGATGGTTGGCCAGGATTGGAGGTTTGGCCAGTATTTCTGTTGTGCATATGCCTCTCTTAACCATTGATTTTCAGTCTCAAGCAGCTCCAATCATTGCATTACCTCTTCTATGGAATTGGGAGCTGTACTTCTCTCAGCCATGTAAGACATGACTGTCGGAATAAATTGATGTCTGTGCATCAATTGGCGGGGAGATGTAGACACTTGATCTTCCCTTCCAGCATCTTTTGATAGTTTTTTGAAATATTGGGGGAGTCACCATTGATCTAGCCATCGACCTTGTGATGATTCTCTAATGAGGTGGGCTAGGCGATGCCAGCAACAAGTCCCCATCGACTGAGGTGGTGCAGACACTAACAGGCTGCACTTTTCTCTTCTTCTAGTCACTTTTCCTTAGGCTACTAGAATTGGCCATTCTTTCTCTCTTTTCTACCTTCGATGCTTTCCTTGGCATCTATAAGGTGCCTGTTCTGTCGATCTCTCTTCTCTGAGAATAGGAGAGACCGGTTAAAGCAGAGAATATATTGCTTTCCCAATATTTATCCTGGGATGGAGATGGTCTTCTTACTATTGCAGTGTGCTTCTTGGATGGCAACTTCCATCCCTCCTTATTTTCTTGAATGGTCAACCTACGAGTTGATCTCTTCTTGGACTTTCCTTTCTTCATCGTCCATCTTCTAGTTCCATTGGCAGGTTGAACATAACCCTTGGAAGCTTTGCTCTGTGCATTCCTTCCAAAGGGCCGAGTAGGTTTGGGATTGAAGGGAACTTGTGTCTACCTCCACTTGATTGCATTGGCGAGGTCGATAGCTACAACCTTCTTCTGCTTTATCAGAATAGAGGCCTGGATACTCCCAGTCTTTGGAGAGTTTGGAGTGGTATTGCGAACAAAGTTATCTCCAATGATCCTAGGAGCATGGGGGAATAGTATTTCTCCTCTGCCTCCTATTTTTCTTTTGCTTCTTTTAAACCTCATTGTTGGAAGTTGAGTTAGTAGAGGATACTTCTGGAGCTATTAGGGCAGCCTCCAATGTTGTTGGAACTGTTCTGGAAATTACTGACATAGCTCCGAGTGAGGGGAAAATCAGAGTCACATCCCTCTTGTAGATGGCTGGTGCCGGGCTAGTCGACACCATAATGAAGGAGTGGGGAACACTCCTGTCAAAGTCACACGGGGTGTTGACAGCGAAGCCGTCGCCTGGCAGAAATCCGAAAGCGAGTGAACTTGCCATAGGATTGATCATGAGAGAAGAACAAAAATAAGTTATAGAAACGACTGAATATCTGCAAAAAGCAACAAAAGAGCTTAGTCAGTTTCATGGAAGAATAAAGTTTCTAAGATGCACAAGCGTTACTTTTCCTTAAAGATGAAGGGTAGGATGTTTCACGTTGGGTTCACCATTTTTGTAACAAGGACAAAAATGAGGAAGAAATAGGTAAATGGAACAACGTCATGGGATTGATCATATTTGGAATAAATCAAGCAATTTTCATTTTTATTTATTTTCCTCAATTGATTACACTTGCTGTGCATATCAGAAGAATTGTATGTTCACATCCCAGACCACAAGTGGTCCTAATTACATCTCCACAATGGAGAAAACCCTTGATTAAAAGGAAAAGTATAATGCATCTTAGAAATCTAAAAATAAATCACACATTTTCCCTCAAAATAAATGTGTGCTGTCTTCGGGATCGCCGAGCACATTGCAATGACTTGATATTTAAGAGATCGCCTCAAGTCAATGGGTGGATAGGATGACACGGCTCTAGACTAGGTTGCTAGACAGTAGGTCAACTAGAAAATGGGTGTTTTGATTCGATTGGTTTGTCCTGGGTGAAATCAAGGCTGGGTGATTTCTATTGTTTAAACTATAAGAAATCATAGAGAAAGTAGATGTTTTGTGACCCAATTGGCATATCCTGGAAGGACTTAAGACCAGGTAATCTCTATTGTGTTTAGACCTGAAAGAGATCAAAAGAAAACAGGTTACCTAGGTTTGGTTAAGCCTTCTCTCATTGCCCATGAGAAGCTTAGGAAGAGTGGGTTAGGTTAACTGGGTTTAGCTCGGCTCTCTCAACTACCCGTGAGAAGCTTAGGAAGAGTGGGCCAGGTTGATTGGGTTTAGCTCGGCTCTCTCAATTACCTATGAGAAGCTTAGGAAGAGTGGGCCAGTGTGACCGGGTTTGGCAGTTTTGATGAATGGTATATGCTAAGGTTTGACTCAATGAGCCGTGACTCAGTAACTCGGTGAGTCGCGAATCAGTGACTCGGTCCTAGACTTAAGCTTTTGAATGAGTTGGTGAGTGAGGTTTGCTAAGGTTTAACTCAATGAGTCATGACTCAGTGACTCGGTAGTCACGACTCAGTGACTTGGTCCTAGACTTAGGCTTTTGAATGAGTTGGTGAGTGGTATTTTTCAATATTCCCGAAAAACTGCAAGCAGGCGATCTCTGTTGTTTATACTGTGAGAGATCAAAGATCCAAGATATACGAATTAAGCCTAATTACACTTTGAGTTAATTAAGCCTAATCATGATTAGCATTAATGATAGTGATTAGTGCTAATGATAGTTCTTAGTTAATTTAAGACAATGTTATTAATTTCCTGATTTATGGGGCAGTTATGTGATTTAATCAGAATTCAAACAGGTTTTAATATATTTAGAATGTCTAATTCGATATTATCCTATTGTCCATTAGCCATATGGGACCCAACATTACCACCGCATAGGTGGGACCCATGTATATGCCATGGTGGGGCTATGGCGGTGTGCCCTCAGGCACTAGAGAGATTACTAGTGGCCAAAGGCCACCTGTGTCAAGTGAGACACCTGCCTTTTGAAGATTCCTCAAGTTCTTCCTCCAAGTTCCAAGAGAATTCTTCTTCACAAAAATCCTCTCTTCAAAAAATCCACTTTCGAATATCCCCTCTCTCCAAAAAATCCTCTTTCGATTATCCCCTCTCCTCTCTCCCCTCCCAAAACGGTCCCCTATCTTAGAAAAATGAGGGGTATTTATAGTTTTCTTGAGTATAGGGGCAATTTGGGAATTTCAAAAAATGATTTCAACTTCGGTAATTT
Organism: Pouteria campechiana; assembly: GCA_036873735.1. Classification (NCBI taxonomy): domain Eukaryota; kingdom Viridiplantae; phylum Streptophyta; class Magnoliopsida; order Ericales; family Sapotaceae; genus Pouteria; species Pouteria campechiana. The sequence goes on along the minus strand of JAYJMB010006557.1, from coordinate 2,643 downwards.
TTGTAAAAGTGCATGGGTGGTGTTGCTGCTCAACTGTGTCCGCGCAGCCGTGGACGTTTTAACAAGTGCACAGGTGTAGTGTTTTATAGTCGCGGAACTTCAGACTGCACCCGGCTATGGCATTTCGATTCGACATTGCACTTGCGACGTTTTGGCCTGCAGCAAACCGCAGCTACTGCCTTCCAGCAGCGTCGCAGCTGCGGCATCTCAGCTGCTACGGAGTTCGGCGGAGCATTCCCACTACGACATTTGGAAGAGTGTTTTCGTTGCGGCATTCGGCGCGGCATTGCAGTTGCGGCAGTTGTACTGCTCAAGGACATCCCCACTGCAGTATTTAGCCTGTGGCGTCTCGAATGTATGTCAGCTGCAGCATGGTCGAAATGATAACCTTCCAAATTGGCTGCGCAGTCCAGGTCTTGTTGCGCGACTTACTCCGCTCGCCTGTCCATTTCTGTGATCCGCTCAATCCAATGCTTACACAACCGCGGGGGAATGTTGCCTTCCTGACCATGACCTATTGAACTGCTTGCCGCTGCCTTGGGTGGACGTCACAGGCAGTTAATGCCTCATTCGCCTGAACCATCCTCGGCTTCATCTGCGTGACTTGAGTGGGCGGCCACTCATTACTAATTGATGTTGCTGCTTACCGAGTGGGAACGTCATTGTCAGTTGCTTGTTTGCTATCATCACTGCTGCTAGAGATGGGGCTAGACTACCCCACCCACCGTACTTTGATGCTGCCAACGGATAGACGTCGCTGCCACCAATCCGGTGCCATGCGGTCGATGACTGGGAGCTACGTTACTGTCGACGCTTTCGCCGGTGATGCTGTCCAGTGCTGGTTGGATGACACTACATCCACCGGACACCCTGTTCGTGGCTGTCATGGAATAGGGGAGTCGTTTGCCACTGCCATGCTTCCACCGGCGACACTGCCCATCTCTGCTAGCGCTGTTCGCCGATTGGACGGCTGAGCGGATCCGGCCGAATGGCCAAACTCGATTTTACCGCAATGAATACCTAGTCTGGTGGCCAAAAGGGGGTCGTTGACTTTGAACTAGCCTCCCTCTTTGGCCGCAAAGTGGGTGTGCAGTTTCACCGGCTGACAACCGAATGCCTGATCAGCTTCATTCATCAGGCTTCTTGAAGTGCGCTGATGCTTTTAAGGTCCCATCCCACATTGTGCAGCCATCGTCGCTAGCCGAAATAATTCATTGTCTGTCGGCCTCCATTGCTTGCGTTGCTGCTAACGGCCAGACGTTGCTGTCGCCGGTCCACTGCCATGTTGTCGACGATCGTAGGTTGCATTGCTGCTGATGCTTCAGCCGGCAACACCGTTCGATGCCGACATCGCTGCCGCCGTCTCCATCAGACACCCTGTTCATGGTTGCCATGGAACAGGGGTGCCGCCTGCTGCTTGTGTTCACCCGTATTGGGTCATCACCGCCGCTGTCCATCTCTGCCAATGGTGTCCGCCGGTCGGACGGTCGAATGGCCGGATTCGATTTAATCACATCGGATACCTAATCTGGTGGCCAGAGGGGGGTCATCAACACCAAACCAACCTCCTGCTTTGGCTGCAAAGTGGGTGTGCGGTTTCGCCGGCCGACGACTAAATGCCTGATCAGCTTCATTCATCAGGCTTCTTAAAGTGCGTTGATGCTTTTAGGGTCCCCTCTCATGTCGTTCAGCCATTGCCACTAGCCGAAAGAATTCACTGCCCATCAGCCTCTATTGCTTGCATTGCTGCCAATGGCCAGACGTCACTGCCGCCGGTCCGCTGCCATGTTGTCGACAATCGTAGGTTGCATTACTGTCAACGCTTCAGCCAACGACACCATTTGACGCCGGCATCATTGCCTCCGTCTCCACCGGACACCCTGTTTGTGGCTGCCATGGAACAGGGGTGCCGCCTGCTGCCTGTGTTCACCTGCGTTAGGTCGTTGTCGCTACTGTCCATCTCCACCAGCAGTGTCCGCCGATCGAATGGCTGATCGAATCCAACTGAATGGCCGAACTCAATTTTACCGCACCGGATACCTGCTTGGCCACATCTGATTTCCCATGGCCCAACACCAGGGAAGTGAACCTTGGTATGATGACATTGTTAATTATTTAGTCAAGGGGGTTTTTAAGCCAATTCTAAATTCACAAGGAAGGAAGATGTTGTTATCTATAGCGAAACGTTACTTTTGGGATGATCCAATTCTATTTAAACTTTGTCCAGATCAAATCTGAATATGTTGTGTACTTAAGAATGAACAGTAAAGCATTTTGAGTCACTGTCATGCATTCAACTATGGAGGGCATTTGGGGGGAAAGAAGACTACTCTCAAAGTTATCCAATCTGATTTTTATTAGCCAACTATTTTCAAGGATGCTCATGCCTTTTGTGCAAAGTGTGATAGGTGCCAGAGAATAGGTAACATTAGGAGAAAAGATCAGATGCCACTTACAAATAATCTTATTATTGAACTATTTGATGTATGAGACAATGATTTCATAGGCCCATTCCCACCATCCAATGGGCACATGTACATTCTACTTGACGTTGATTATGTGTCTAAGTGGATGATGGCTCAAATTTAATACCTCGCAAGTGCACGGTCGATGTATAGTCTAGTGTGCTTATGCAAGGGTCGA
>JAYJMB010006556.1:0-10940 GCA_036873735.1 Pouteria campechiana | reverse complement strand
AAAAGTTAAATTTGAACAAACAGCACTTTGATGCTAATTCTGGCACTGATTGAGATGGATTTAGAAAGAGTAGTTAACATAAGAAGTAAAGATCTTCAAGTCATCTATCCAATGCAATAAGAATCACCCAATTTTGATAACAAATGAAGAATTACATGATCAAAACAATGAAGACATTTTGAGTGGACAACATTCTGGAGCTGCAGGCACCTAACCTTCACAAACATCGGCCAAGTGGACAACAAGGCAGTGCTGCCGGTGTCCTTTTTAGTGCTGCCGACACCGGAGATGGATGAGTTATGTAAATTTTGTGTAAATCCTATTTTAGGGGTGGTTTATAAACAGAAGTTAAGGGAGATTTTGGGGTTGGTTAGTTAGGATTTTGAGAGCACTTGGAGGCTACATTTCTCAAGGGTTTTTAGAAAACTTTTGGAATAAGCTTTGAGGATAAGAAGATCAACTTGGAGATCAAGAGGTCTGAGGTCATTACAAAAGAGTGAAGAACAAGTTGAACAAGGGAAAAATCTGATTTGTTTTGGTTTTAATTATTTTTCTTTCTTTTATTTGTGATTTACCTTGGAATTGGAACTATGATGACATTTGAATATTACTTGTTTGATTTATTTCACATCATGAGTGTCAAATCTCTCTTTTTCTATAGGAGAGATGGATTTTATGTTGAGTTCATGGTGAAATCAATGATTTTCTTTTTTAGCAATGCAATTAGGTTTATTTGTGATATTTGGTGTTTAAGGCTTTCAATTGATTTGCTACCTATTGGATAATTATGTAATTAGGGTTTGAAACTTAGGAGAGGTAACCCTAATTAGGATTTAAATATCACAGCATAAACCTATAGATGACATGGGAGAGTTTTTTTTGTTTTATGAAATCTTAAGTGGAGAACCATAGATATTAATGCATTCTTATTACTCAGATTTTTATAGGGATATTGAAATCAGAGTTTTGAGAATAGATATTTAATCTATCACTTGGAAGAGGGGGTTAAGTAAATTGGGATACTCGATTTATAAACTTATGTATTGTTAAATTAGATTTGAGTTGAAATTGCCATGAATGAAGCATAAATGAAGCCAATCCTCTAGGATTTCCATATATTGATTTATTCGAATCAAAGTTATTTTGTTTAGATGTTAGTTGAGATTTATCTATTTTTGTTCATCCAAATAAAGTTAGAATTATTTATAATGATAGCTAGTGAAAGTTTGAAATACACAATCTTTGTGAATACAACACTCACTCATTACTACACTATAAAACTTGATGTCATGCACTTGTGGTTAGATTTTCAGCGAGCAAGTTTTTTGCGCCATTGCCGAGAATTGGCGTTATTTTGATTTCTTCACTAACATTGTAAATAGATAATCCTAGGTTTAATTTGGATTTTTTTTCTTTTACTATATTCTTATTTCTTTTTCTTTTATTATGTGTGATGCAATTTTTTTTCAGTTGGAATGAAGAAAAGCTTGACAGTATTGAAACACACATGGGAGATATAAATGCAAATATCAAGTCTTTAGAAACTCAAATTAGTTAGCTTTCAGACTCTGTATATAATCCAAACAAAGGTTTTTTTCTAAGTAACACTGATTTTCTTAAGGATTTGGAGGATTGTGTTGCTAATGATGCAAGTTTTCAATATCCTTTAGAACATTGCAATGAAAACTCTATAAGTCAGGATATTATAGACACTGGGGAGGTCACGGAACATGTTTGGCTTTGGAATAGTTATCAATGGAGTAGGTCAGCAACAAGGTGGAACCATTGGAAGAGAAGTCATTGATGGAAGAAGTTAAAGCTAATTCTGAACTAAAGCAACTACCTAAATCTCTAGGATATGAAATTTTTGGCATTAATCCATTCTTTTCACTAGTTAGTTCTTCTTCTTTTATAGGTGTAGTAGAAGAAAAGCCATGTTGAGTTCAAGACCGTGGAGTGAAGTTTAACATTTCCAAGGAGATGAAGCTGCACAATGAGAATACTAATTACTTCAAGATTGATTGGGTGAATGAAATCATTGAAGAATTTTTAGAAAATCCCATAAACAACAATGAAGCAATGGAGTATTAGTATCAACTAGATGCTCCTGAAAAAGTCCCTAAGCGAATCTGAACATTCAAAGAACCGGTGTACCAAAAAGCCAATTTCATTTCAAAGATGGAAAACTATAGTCAAGCTGAGACTATAAACAAAGTGCTTCTTAGGAGGCAACCCAAGCTTTCAATCTTTCTTTTGATTTAAATTTTTTGGAGTAGAATAATTGGCTTTAGTCATATGCATATCAATAGCTTATAATTACTATTTCAATTCTACTTAGTTCAATTCAAATAATAGATTCGTTACTTTATATGGTTTTGCATATTTGACTCCAATAACAACCTATTATTGTATGAATTATAAGTAAAGTTCAAGTTGAAAAGAGATGAAGAGCATAACAAGTTAGAGAATTCAAGACAAAAATTGACATTAGAGCAACATGTGGAAAAAGGGAGTAAGGGAGCAACAAAGAAGGAAGCAACGCGGCATCGCCGGCACCCATCTAGAGCCAATGGCGCCAAACATGCATAAAAGGAAAAAAAAATACATGCTTCGAGTAGCAAGGTGGAGCCACCGGTGCCCACCCAGCGCCACTGGTGCCACCCCACTTATAACCCACACGTCATCGGCACCTAATTTCCCCTCTCTCCACTCACTCTTTTTCTTTCTTTCCTCTCCTCAAGAGAAACCCCAAATCTCTTGTCCCCTCTCTCCTCTCCAAATCTCCTCCATTCCCCATTGATTTTTCCCATTCCATCCATTCTCCTCTCCAGATCTCCTCCTTTGCACATCGATTTCCCCCATCTTTATCAATCTTGAAGCTACAAACTCTCTACTCTCCTTCTCCATGTGACCTATCAAGGTTGGATTTCAAGTGGAGGATTGAAGAAACGAGGATCAAGTTATGGAGCTACAAAATTCTCATGAGTGATTTCAAAAACGGACTATGTAGTAACTCAACTATTTGGTGGATCATAGCATTACAATGAATGAGATGTTCAAGAGTTGTAGTTTCTTTTAGGGTTCCAATTCTATTGTTCTTCCCACTCCTCCAACCTTTTTGCCAGATTGACCATTAGTTGTTGATGAAGTGTCAATTGATTACTCTGATGAGTAATCTGACACACTTCAGGGAAGTCCTCATTTTCCATGGCTTTATTTTAACATTGGGGACAATGTTTACTTTAACTTTGGGGGAACAGTTTTCCATTTTTCTTTCATTTAGAGTGTATTTAGAATGCTTAATTTGTTTGGAATTTGCACTCATGTGTCTTTTGCGGATGGTGCATCTAAGAGAAATTGCATGCCAATATGATGAAATTGAATAGGATGACTCTCTCTCTCTAACTAATCACTAACTTAGGCTGAGTTTATTATTGCCATTGCATATGATTTTGAAAGAAGGAGATGCATTCCTTGTGATTTTATGAGTCTTATAAAGAGTCCTTTTTCATGATTGATGAAAATTTTTCAAGCACATTATGTCATGATCATGTGAAGTTTATGCAATTTAGTTAATAGTGTTATGAATTTATTAACTTATTTTGATTGACACAAGCATGTTAGAACTTGTTTGATTATCCCTCAAGGCAAAATACTAGACAACATGTTTACTTGGAAGTGATTTAGGCAATTTTTTGATCAGTTCGATCCTTTCAAGCCTACCTAGTACATTTAATGTCACTAGTATCCCCATTAAGCCAAATGAAATAATGACATATGCAAAGCATGTGAAAAAACACCATTCAAATTTCAAATTTTTCTTCTTGTAACATCATTATCTAAGCCTATTTAGCCTGAAAAACTATGTTTCACCCATTCAGATATATATATGTCATGTGCATGATTATTTTATAGATATGAGCAAATCAAAAGAAAATGAATGTGGGGGTTGTTAAATTAAATATGCTACATATACATATGAAAAAAAAGTCAAGTAAAGAAAAAAGTTTAAATTGGGGTATCACATTCCATGAACTCAAAATAAAACAAGTTTGGGGGTGTGATAGTAATACAACCCATAATGAAACAGATATAAATATGAGAAAACCCCAACAAAAAGTAAGAGAATAAACTTTCATGAGCACGTCAATTTTAATCTCTAACTTTGTTATTCCTTTTACCCTTTCTTTGTGAAACAAACCAAAGGCCCCAATACAAACTTTCAAAAGACCTATTAATCCTAGTAAATAGAGTTGTCTATATTAGTGGAGAGGGATTATGAAAAACAAGCATATGATATACTTTGAGAAGATCATTAGAATCATTAGTTCACACATTGTTGACTGATAGATATGCATTGATCTTGAGATTTACATAGCATACACAATCACAATTTTCACTTCATTATAGGATTGATGAAGTATGAGTTCATGAGATTGCTCTGGAAATGCATTGAATGAATTCTGAATAATATGTACATGTGTAATTTGTCAAGCAAATGTTTGATTGTCTAAGAGATAGTTTTGTTGAACATATTATCTAGCTAGATTTTGATGATGAATATTCTTAACCAAGTATGTTTTGATGATGAACAAAGATATAAGTGAAACATTAAGGTATTAATAATCTGTTCTCCAACATGTTGCAGAAATATTAACTCATACTCAACTTGAGAATAACATTCATGATGATAACAGGAAGACACAAAGTAAATGCTCTTTTAAAATTAAGTATATAAATTTTGTATATACATAAAATAAGAAAAAAAATTCTAAAGTCTTGAAGACACCCATTAAAGCCAACAATAACAACCTCAGAGTTATCTCAACATGCTTCGGAGTAAAATGGAAAGCTTTGGAATTGTCACAATGCACTTCAAAGTTAATCAAGAATCTTCGGAGTAGTCACAACGGGTTTCAGAGTAAATTGAAAAGCTTTGGAGATAATTGGAAAGCTTCAAAGAATGCCCAATATAAGCTTTAGAATCCTCATAGTGTGTTTTGGAGTTGTCATAAGCACACTTCAGAGTCTTTTTCAAAGCTTCAGACAAGTCATAGCATACTTTGGAATAATCAAGAAAGCTTCAGAATCATCAAGTATGCTTCGGCGTAGTCATAGAAGTTTTGGAGTTGTCATAGTTCACTTAGAAAACAATAGGACAACCTTCAGAGTTAATCAGCTAAGCTGCAGAGTAAATAAATATGTTTCAGAGAACTTAGAGTCATGTTTCGCAGTAAATTCAAACAAGGTTTGGAGTAAATAGACTTGCTTCGGAGTCCTCAAAGCCTCACTTTGGAGATAATGGCGAAGCATCAGAGATATTAAAAAAATACTTCGGAGTCATCTTTCTGAAGCATTAAAAGTTCAAAAAATTCAAACTTCTTTCTACAAAGGATTATTGCAACTAAGAAGGCTTACCATTATTTTTGCGAAATAGAAGAGAAATAAATCAAGTCATCCAAAATCATTCAAAACATCAACTGTTCACTTGTCTCTTCGGAATAACTAAAGAAGCAACTTCAGAACACCGATGACGAAAGTGAGCATTGAGAAAATTCAGTGACAAAGTAGCAAACTGATATCAGAATGTAGCAAAGTGAGATGTCAGACAAAATATAAGGTAAAGAAAGATATTTTTGAATGTTTGAATGTCTACTAAAGTCAGCAATGAAAAAATCTCTCTTAACCTATAAAAGAGAGATTTAGAAGCAAAAGAAAAATATATCTTGAATATCACTGATTATTCTTGAAAATATGAAGAGCATTCAAAATCTTCCTTTAAAGTTCAACTCCAATGGCTACATCTCTGTTAGAAGCTCTCAAAGTCCAAATCACTTCTTAATCAAGGAGTTCTAATCTTTTGGTCTCACTCCTTATTCATTTACTTAAAGTTCAGAATTTTATATACAAAACTATCTAAGTAAGAGACATCAATCTGTACACTTTGTTTTAGTGTTTGGAACACAAGCAGAGTGCTTGGTGTTTAAGTATTGAAATAAGTAAGTAGGGAACTTGCTGAAAGGGTATAAGTTTGTTGGTGAGCTTTGAAAACTAACAAGTTATGAGAGTTTCTGGTTAGCTTGGAAAGCTAGTAAGTTGGTTATTGAGCTTGTTATAAAACCAATGTGTATTTGATCAAGTCGATCAATTTATTAGTGGAACCTGAGTTCAGTAGAGGAGACTAACTCAAAGAAGTGGAGTAGGAACCCCAAAATGGTCGAACCACTATAAAAATCTTGTGCTATGTGTTGTGTAATTTGTTTTACTAATTCATTTAGCACTTTAATCATTTGATTTGGCCAAAAAGTTTTAAAGCTCAATTCACCCCCCCTCTTGAGCTACCATTGTATAAGGGACCAAAAAGTGGTATCAGAGCAGGCTTCACCTGTTAAATCTTGATTACCTGTATATTAACTTGTGAAGAGATTCAAATGGCTAGTATGTTCCATAATACATCTGCTGAAGGACAATCTACTTCCAAACCCCCTCTATTTGATGGAACCAATTATGGGTATTGAAAAATGCGAATGTAAAATTTTTTGATTGCCACAAATTACTAGTTATGGATTATAGTGAAAAATGGAAACAAGGTTATCAACACTGAAGATAAATACACCGTAGAAAATATAGAACTAGTAGAATGTGATGCTAAGGCAAAGAACTGTCTCTATTTTGTTCTAACCTCTTCTGAGTTTGAAAAGATTTCTGTATGTGATTCAGCTAAGAAAATCTGGGATAAACTCAAAGTAGCACATAAAGGTACAAACCAGGTAAAAGAGACTAAAATAAATCTTCTAGTGCAGGAATATGAAGCCTTCTCTATGAAGGAATCAAAAAATATTTCTGAAATGTTTGGAAGATTTTAGAAAATCACCAACAACTTAAAAAAACTTAGGAGAAAAATACAAAGACACCAAGCTAGTGAAGAAAAACTTGAGATCTCTACATAGACATTGGATGCCTAATGTGACTGCTATATAGGAAGCAAAAGATCTAACAAAGGTAGCAATAGAAGAACTCATGGAATCACTCATGACCCATAAAGTTCTGATGAAACAAAAAGCACCAGATGAAGTTACAGGCAAGAAAACAATAGCTTTACAAGTAGAATCAGAAAATGAAGAATCTTCAGAAGATGACTCAACCTCTAAAGATGATGAGGATATGGCTATGATAACTAGAAGATTCAAAAACATATTCAAGAAGAAAAGATTTTGAAATAGTTCCAAGAACTTTAAAAGTAAAGACAAGAAAAAGGAAGGACATATGAAGTTTAATTGCCCTGAACCAGACAAAAAGCAAGGAGACAAGAAGAAAAGGTATAACTCCTACTTTGACAAAAAGAATATTTCTAATAAGAAGAAATTTGGAAAGAAGAAGAAAGCTATGGCTCAAATAAAAATAAGAAAACAAATTGCTCAAAACTAACCAGATTATCAATCTATAACTTGAGCAAATTAAAGCAAAAAATCATGCTCTAAGAAAAACCTTAACTATTACCTTATTTAAACTTAAAATAAAGAAAGATATAGGAAACCAAAGAAAGAAAAATTACAAAAGAAAATCATAAACCAAACAGAATATGATTTGGATTCCTAAGACAATTGCTAAAGTAGTAAATGCAACTATATATCTAGAAAATAGATTATCAGCATCTAAAAAACAATGGGTGCCAAAATATTCTTCTAATAACCCACCTGGACCTATTCCTGAATGGGCACCAAATATTATAGCTTAATTTCATTATTGCAGGTGTGTTTGAGAGCCACAAAGAATAGCAAGTGGTGCATTGATAGTGGTTGCTCAGGACACATGACAAGAGAAAGGGAGCTATTCATAGAACCAAAAGTTACAAACGGAGGAAAAGTTTCCTTTGGGGATAATGAAAAAGGTAGAGTGGTTGGAATTGATAAAATTGGCCAACCTCCCTCTATTACAATTTCAAATATTTTATTGGTAGAAAATTGAAACACAGTCTTTTAAGTGTAAGTCAATTCTATGATAATGGTTACAAAGTTGTGTTTGAATCCCATACTTGTTCAATCTTAAATAGTTCAAATTCAGTTGTAGTACTTGGAAAGAGACATGGAAATGTATATTTGGTGGATTTATGTGATATCTAAGTAAAATGTCTTATTGTAAATGAAAATGAATCCATGTTATGGCATAAAAGACTAGGACATGCCAAAAAGAATTAGATTGAAAGATTTATAATAAACATCTAGTTGTTAGCTTATCGAAACTCAAATTTGACAATAAGTTGTGTGATGATTGTATGAAAGGCAAGCAAATAAAAGAATCATTCAAATCAAATACAGAAGTATACACAACCAAACCTCTACAGTTGCTACATATGAATTTAGTTAGACCAACAAGAACAAGAAGCCTTAGAGGGAAACATTACGCATATGTCATTGTAGATGATTTTAGTAGATTTACCTGGGTAATGTTTCTAACATCCAAAGATGAAGCTTTTTCATTCTTTGAGGTATTTTCCAAACATGTCCAAAATGAACAAAGCTCTCATATAATTGCCATAAGGAGTGATTATGGTGAAGAGTTTGAAAACCATAGATTCACTGATTTCTGTGAAAGCAATGGAATTCTTCAAACTTTCTCCGCACCAAGAACACCCTAACAAAATGGAGTAACTAAAAGGAAAAATAGATCCTTGCAAAAGATGGCAAGGACAACGTTGAGTGAATACAGCCACCCATAGTATTTTTGGGCTAAAGTAATGAACATAACATGTTATATTATTAACAAAATCTTTGCTAGATCCATACTCAACAAAACTCCATTTGAATTATACTATGGCAAGAAACCAAATATTTCATATTTTCATAATTTTGGTTGTAAGTACTTTATTCTTAACAAAGGAAAAGAAAACATGAAAATTTTGAAAATAAATATGATAAAGGCATCTTTTTTGGTTATTCCATTGTTAGTAAGGCATTTAGAGTCTACAATTTGAAAAATAAGACTGTAGAGGAATCTATTCATGTAAAATTTGATAAAAATACTAATTCCTCTAGGAGGACCAGTGATTTTGATGATAAGATAGGTGAATTAATAACTTTAGTCGAGAAAATGAAAATACAAGACAAAGAAGGAGAACCTTCACAATCAAAAACATAGATGGATGAAGAAGAAATAGATGATAGACCATCCATCAATGAGGTAAATAATGAAGGTAATAATATTTTTCCCAAAGATTGGAGATTCATGCATGATCACCCTGAAAGTCAGATAATTGGTGATATATATGACAAAGTTAGAACCAGATCCTCTTATCATCAAATATGTGGCAATTTTGCTTTTATTTCTCAATTAGAACCAACTTACGTAGAATAGACTTTAGAAGGTGAAAACTGGATTTTAGCTATATTTGAAGAATTAGACCAAATCAAAAGAAATAATGTGTGGACTATTGTTCCAAGACCAAATCATAAAACTACTATAGGAACTAAATGGGTCTTTAGGAACAAACTAGGTGAATCTAGAATTGTAGTAAGAAATAAAGCAAGATTAGCAGCAAAAGGGTATTATTAGGAGGAAGACATTGATTTTGAAGAATCATATGCTCCTGTTGCAAGAATTGAAGCCATTATATGCTTCTTGTATATGCATCCTTTATGAATTTCAAGTTATACCTAATAGATGTAAAGAGTGCATTCTTCAATGAATTTATTAACAAAGAGGTCTACGTAGAACAATCATCTGGGCTTGAAGATCTTCATAACTTAGATCATGTATTCAAACTTAAGAAAGCCCTCTATGGTTAAGTAAATTTCTCATTGAGAAAGGTTTTTCAAGGGGCAAAGTTAATGCTACCCTCTTCATTAAGCATGCAATAAAAGATATTCTCATAGTTCAAGTATATATTGATGATATAGTTTTTGGTGCAACTAATGAAAATCTTTGCAAAGAATTTTCTAAGAAAATGCAGGGAGAATTTGAAATAAGCTTGCTGGGTGAACTCAACTTCTTCTTGGGACTGCAAATTAAGCAAATGAAAGAATGAATCTTCATTCACCAAGCCAAATATACAAAAGAACTACTAAAGAAATTCAACATTAAAGATGGTAAAAGATATGGGACGCCAATGAGTACTTTGATAAAAGTGGACAAAGATGAAAGATGTAAGTCTATTTGCCAAAAACTTTATAGAAGCATGACAAGATCCTTGCTATATTTAATTGCTAGTGGACCCGATGTTTAGTGTATGCATGTGTGCTAGATTCCAATCAAAACAAAAAGAGTCACATCTTATTGCTATTAAAAAAATATTTAGATATCTTTTAGATACACCTAATATTGGACTATGGTATCTAAAAGGTTTGAATTTTAATTTAATAGGTTACTCAGATGCAAATTTTATTGGATATAAAGTAGATAGAAAGAGTACCTCAAGATTTTATCAATTTCTAGGAAGCATGATTATCTCATGGTTTTCTAAGAAACAAACATCAGTTGCACTATCAATTGCTGAGGCTGAATATGTAGCAGCAGGCAGTTGTTGTGTATAGATCCTATGGATGAAACATCAATTAAAAGACTTTGGCCTTAACTTTATTGATATACCTATGAGATATGACAACACTAGTGCTATAAACCTGACCAAGAATCTAGTTCAACATTTTAGAACTAAGCATATAGAAATTTGACATCATTTTATTAGGGACCATGTTCAAAACCATGACATTAGCTTAGAATTTATTCCAAAAGAAAATCAGCTAGTAGATATCAAAACCATTACTAAAAGAAAGATTTAACATGATAAGAAGAGAACTAGGTATTTTAGATTCTAATACATAAAATGCTTAATTTATCAAACCAATTAGCCATTTTATGTTCTCATCCATGCAAAACAAAAAATGAAATAAATTCAAATCTTTCATGTTCCAAGAAATATACAAATACATATTTAATTATCTATC
>JAYJMB010006554.1:0-10941 GCA_036873735.1 Pouteria campechiana | reverse complement strand
CTCCAAGAGAATTCTCCTTTTAAAGGTTCTCTCTTCTCCCAAAAAAATCCTCCTTTCCAGAAGAGAGAGGGGGTATTTATAGGCTCTAGGTCCTCTGAGGGTAGCTTAAGAATTTTAGTTCCACCATGGGGCATTTTGGGGAACTCTTGGAAATATGCCTAGCTTCACCAGTGGGGGCGTTTTAGGAATTTTGGCTCCACCATGGGGGCATCTGGGGGATTCCTTTGAAAAGTATGCCCAGCTTCACCAGTGGGGCATTTTAGGAATTCCAGCTCCATCATGGGGGCATCTTGGGGATTCCTTTGGAAAGTATGCCCTGCTTCACCAGTGGGGGCATTTCGGAGTAAGCAGACTGCCCCTGCTCCCGTAACACATCAGGTCGTACCCCGTCATCCACTAATCATCTTCGTAGGCGTCAGCTGCGCAGCCATGCCACCTCATCTGCATGCCACACTCACACCGCACAGGCTGCTGCTAATCCTCGCTATCGTCGGCTGCGCGGCCGATCCCTCTCGTCTGCACGGCACATCAGCAGTGGCATGGGGAGATCGATGATGGTTGCTCGGCTAACCCATCCTATCTGCATGGCATGTCAGCGATGACGCGGGGGCAAATTGATTCCATGGCTGCTTCCGGTGGGTTGTCCCTTCACCGTCAATGTTCTGATGCCTCGCAGCAACCCTCACTGCCATTTCGCCGCTGACGATCGTCGCTTGTCTGGCGAGCTAAACCGCTGTCAACAAATGAATTCCGATAGGAGAGGTGAAATCGAAGACGCATCAGCGTCTTTTCCGCCGGTGATGTTCAACGTCCATCGGGTAATCCATGACAATAAAAAAATCGACGATCGCTTTTTGATTTCGGTGCGAGTGCTGCTGTCATCGATCCTCCTTTCCCATCACCGAAAATCTCAAAAGATACTTAAACAACCCTTGTTTTAGCCGCAAGTCGTCGCTGTAATTTCAAGGTCTGACCACTGATCGGCCAATCCGCTATGATAATAGCATTTTGGTCGATGTCCTGATCTCCGGCAGCCATTTGCCGCACCGGGTCCCTGACCCTGATGGCCGGGAGGCAAAAAATAGGGCGCTAGTACGCCTTATTTCCTTGCTGTCGAGCGATGTTACCACCGACCGGTTAATCTACTCCGTTCCAAGACTTGATGTTGCTGTTCCGACACTAGTGCTGATCTTGCCGCGCCAGATTGTCCTTCCTGGTCGCCGGCGAATTTAGCCATATGCGGAAAAACTCATCAGTTTTACCCACGGATCGAGTTGCGATGCCGTCGTCTGACAATCGGATGGTCGGGCTATTCCGGCTGAACAACCCCTTGCCGTGCCAGATCCTTGCCTCTAGTTGCCGGAAGATGCAGGACAGGGTGGCCTTCTTCCTCCTTGCTGGCGATGCTGCCGCTATAACCTTCTCGCTATTTAGCGGGATGGGCTCAAACTTCCATTCCCTGTTCACCGCCGATGGCCGATGGAGCTGCCGAATTGCCCAGACAATGACGACGCCGAGCAGGGTCGGTTGGGTGGTGTCGATGTCACCGGATTTGGAGTTGACGCATGAGCTCCTCACGTGGCTCAGTGCGTGAGCGAAGCCCCTTCTCTTCCCTATCATTTTTGTTCTTGTCTTGGCCATTGGTTCTAGTTTAGGCTACTACAATGTGCAAGTTACATATATGGACCCAACCTAGACTCCGATTCCGCTGTATGATGTCCGTGGCATGATGCTTGGAAACTTAGACTCCAGTTCCGTGGTATGATGCTTGAGACGAGCGCTTGCTGATGGTTCTGTAAAGTAACGTGTGTTATAATGTGGCATGAGATACCGAGGAAGCGGCAGAGTTTAAAGGATACGACATCCTTGTAAGCAGATCTGCAGTAGCATCAGCGGCGTTTAAAGGATACGACATCCTCGTAAGCGGATCCGCAGAAGCATCAGAGACATCCTTGTAAGCGGATCCGCAGAAGCATCAGCGACATCCCCGTAAGCAGATCCGGAGAAGCATCAGCGGAGTTTAAAGGATACGACATCCTCGTAAGTGGATCCGCGGAAGCATCAGCGGATCCGCAATAAGCATTAGCATAGATGGCGTTCCTGGTCTCGATTTGAAGATGCATGCTTGTATTTTCCTGGCCACTTTTGATGGATGCCATGGGGGAGATCCAGCCTGCTACCCCACTATTCCGCAGTCATTCAAAAGATAGGGGCATTGATGTGGGGCTCGACTGGCAAAGTTGTCATCAATGGACGATCACAGGTCAGTTTCGGATCTCGCCGGATTTGGAGCAGATAAGCAGAGATTGCTGCATCTGTCAACTAAGGATAGTGTTTGTTCCCTGCTTGTGTTGTCCGAACTAAAGCATTCATCAAACTTTAAAAATTGCTTACCATTTTTGGGTCAGGCTACTACATCTGCAAATCTTTATGGCCATTATTTTTACATTTTGAGAAGATCCTTTTGTGTTGTTAGAACTATAAAAGATCATATTTTCCCTTATGCTTCATTGTAACACTTTCTAAAGTATTTTAGTTTTTTGGTTAATCTGAAAACTAGAAAGTTATTGGTGATCTCTAAAAAACCATCAAGTTTACTGATGACCTTTGAAACCAGTGAGTTTCTTGGTGAGCTTATGAAAACCATAAGAGTGTTGAGAACACTATGTTTACACACCCTATATCTAGAATCCAAAAGAGTGTTGGTAACACTTGTTTACGCCCCCTAGAGCTAGAATCTAGAAGAATACTGGGAGCACTATTATATTTTCATTATATGGGATATAGTGGAACCCAAGGCACAAAGAGTCTATGCTCTTGGAAGAGTAGATGTAGGGACAAGATTCCCAAACCACTATAAAAATTTGTGTTGTTTGTGTGTGTACTTGTTTATTTATTTTCTTACACTTTAATGTTCTATCACTTAGTTTATATTGCATAGCACACAAGCACAGAAAAAGGGAAAATAATCTTGTAAGGGACAAGTAATAAATTTTTATAAACCCAAGTCACCCCTCCCCTTTTGGGTATAACCATCTTACGGGAACCAACACTAATATTCTAAGATGTCATCATCATATTCTAGCACAGTATTTAATATTTGATAAGGGCTTGATTCTTCATTGATAACTTGAATTTTGATTTTACTAATTAGATTATATCATAGACATAAACTTACTACACAAAACCATAAATTCTTTTCTACGGTTGATGCAGAGAATTCAATAGAAGAAATTATTAACCAATCTAACTAATTAAACAAAGATGCAAGATACCATGCTAAGAAACAATAGAAAAACATTAATTAATTAAAATATATTTGACTTACATAAAGAGTAGTTGTTTAGCAAAGCTTCTTTACAAACACTCACACTTTAGGCACTCAGAGATCTTACTCTTACATAGGAACTCACTCTTCTCACTTGCAATGCTCTATAATACTTAAACACTCCTATTTATAGTTTGAAGAAGCTGGATTCTCTCCTCTTTTACATCTGGACTTCAAACCATTTTGAATCCATACAATAATACTGGATTTAACATACATTGGAATTGGAAAAGTCTAATAATACTCAATACAATAATAGAGTTAAGCAAAGAGGTGACATAAGGCAACTTTTCTTCAATAACTACAAATAGATAACATCAAATAAAGTGAGGGTTGAGCTATCAAGCTTGAATAGTGCTTTTCAATAATGTGTTTTTATGAGATGAACATGATGATTGCATTTCCTCTATAGGGGACACTTCATCTTTGGGGAGTCGGTTGAAATATAATAGCTCAAAAGCTTTAATTCGCTATTCAAATATAATAGCTCAAAAGCTTTAATTTGCTATTCTCTATCACCAAGCCATGAGAAATCTTTCTTAATAATGGAAGTTGCAATAATGATAGCTTTTTAGTAGCTTTAAATTGAGGATAAGGAGGACACTAAGGCTAATTCTTGCTGAGCTCTTCCAAAGTAGGCATAAAATTAGGACTTAATTTAGCAGTTTTTTTAAGTAAAGCGACATGTTCAACATCCTTCTTTGACTTTTTTGATCAACTAATTTGCTTTTGCTTTAAGTTTTCATAATCAAATTTAAGCCACCATTTTGAATAAGAAGCAATAGCCATATAAGGAAAAAGAAATTATGAAATTCAAGGACCTTAAAATGGAAGACATGATCCCACTTAAGGATCCAAAGAATATTTTCTTTAATAATGAGTTCTAATATTTCAAGAGATGAAGAGTCCATGATAGAATAGGGGAGAATAGTATGTAACTCTTCTGGAAAATTTTCAAAATTAATACCCCAAAAATCTCAAAATTTGTTATGAAACCACATAGGAATAACTTGCTTTGGTTATTGAGGGTAAATTTGACCCACCATGTACGGGAGAAAGATGAATTTTGAGGAAGGAATACTCAAAACCAAGCTTCCTTATAATCCCAATAATCATAAGCAAGCTCTAAGGTAGAAGAGCGAGAAGGAGAAGATGATGAAGTAGAAAACTTTATAAGAGTATTAGAATTTGGGAGATACCACTCATCTTAAGGAATATTCTTACAAATAAGCATTTTAGAATAAGTAATCCATTCTTTTTATAGCCTTTTCCATTTGTGATCAACAAAAATAGGTTGTGTTTCTAATAAAATTCTTTCATAATAGTGTGTGGTTTTATATGGATCACTAGAAACAAACCATTCATGTTAGATAGATAATACGAGATGCATTTTGAGATATTTTGCAATCCTTGTCGCTTGAGAATATAATATCCTTATGTAAATACTTCTTTAATACTTGACTATTTGAAGATTCCAAATAAAACATAAATTATTCTCCAAAAGGAAGAAGTTGAGTAATAGTGGAATAGTAAGGAATGACATTAGGCTGCTTCAGTAGCAAGGGGAGAGTCATTTACCTATTGTTAAGCCATGTAAAAATTCTCATGAAAGGAATTTAGGCAAAGAATTATTTTTCACTATTAATATATATAATTTGAAAATAAAAAATAGCTCATAGTGCTTGCCATCTTGCAAAGATTTGTTTAGAGGTAAATAATAAAAGCTCTTTATTAATAAGATTGTTTTGAAACTTATTAATATAGGTCATAGTTGATAACATATTCTTTTTGACATAAGGATAATTGACCTAGTTAGAATTCCATACCCCTAAAGTATATCTAACTAATTGTAACACTTGAAGTGTGGGAAATGGAGCGTAAATTTTTCTCGCTTGTTTATAACAATGAATTGAAATGGAGAAATGTGATTTTGCAATGAAAGAATGCAATTTTCTATGAGTTCAATAAATAGTATAAATTCTATGTATATGCGACTGGCTACCTGGCATGATTTTAATTACAAAAAGGGTCTTATTATAACTTATACTATGCTTTCATTATGGTTATATGCCAAGATTAAAAAATAATTAGGCATAGGAGAAGAAACATAACAAAAGGCGGGAAGGGGGGGGGGGGGAGGTGGGGGGCACAGCCTCGGAATGCAAAGGAGCGACGGGTGGCGGCCAATTGAAAATGGCACCGTGACATTAGATTGCAGAGCTAGGATGCCGGTTCCTGAAGGCAGGTGCGCGGGTGTCCAAAAGAGACTAGCGCTGCAACATTAGAAATCAAATTCGTTGCACCGGTCGGCAGTCAAAAGCCAGTGACCCAACTTTTTTAGTCATTTCCATTCTATTTCTTCTCTCATATGCCCTAGCCTTGCTGTAACCCATTATGTCCAATTTCATATCATTTTTGCTAGAAAATAAGAGGGTTTAAATGGTTAATCAATCATGCATGCTTTTAAACTTGGGTTTTAGGAATTTGAATGGTGAGAAATAGAAGAAAATCTGATTTTCAGCAACTGGAGGGAGCTAATGGGAGCTTGGAGCTTGGATTCCCGTCCATGGGAGTAAGTCATGCCTAGATTTCATTGTAAGTCATTTTCTTCCAACAGAAATGGTGATTTCTACATGACTAGGGTTTCGTAAATAGTGGAAAACTAGGGAATTTCATGATTTAGGTGTGAATACAATGGGGGAAAGTGATTTATGAGCTAAGTATAGTGTTCTTGAACTTAATTGGGTATGAGAAGATTGTGGTTTATGCCTTGGTAGGGTTTTGCCTAATTTGTGAACAATGGTGTTCCTCAATTTTGTAGATTATGTATAATAATCATTGAAAAAATGACTAATTCATGAATTATAATAGTTTAGGACTTATTTAAGGGTGAAAAAGCTAATTTTGGGTCATGCCATAATTGGGGTTAAAAAGGGGGTTATGTGTATGGGCTATATAAGCCTTAAATTGGTTGAATTCACAGCTTAATTGAGTGGTTTTCCAGCTATTTAAGTGTTAATTATGCTATACAATGAGGATGTGATGTATGTAATACATGAAATACATGAGTAGGAAATGATTAACGAGGTATATAAGTTAAATGACCTTGTGATTAATGTTAGAGTGCAGTTATACACTTCAAAGGTATGTATAGGTTTAACAAGCGATTAATTAGTAGTGTCTACAAAGGGTAATTCATTAGTTTGAAATGAAGTAGCCAAGTTATTTTGATAAGTGAATAGAATTGAATCATTGCCTACGTAGGATTATGTGAACATGGATATGGATAACAATTAAAGGACTGATGAGGAATTCTGCAGTGGCTCCTTGTGACGCCTCAATCTTCAACACCCAGCCAAGGAATCACGTTGCCAACTAACACTCGTATCCAAGTGAAGGTTGACAACAATACAACCCCAAGATTGCTAGGAGTTAGTCTTCATCCTTGACATTAGCTAAAATTTTCTTTACAATATCGGTGGGTCCCATGTACATGAATACTTTATTTGTTCATAAATAATAATCATAATTTTATTCTTACAAAAACTGACTAAAGTTCCTAAATCTGTATCAAACAGAAGTTAGGCATCCTTGATTCATTCTCTTCATCATCTTTCGGAGTCTGGTTGATACTTCTCTTCTTCATTTCTTTGAAACTAAAAGTTTTGCATAACAAATCATGAGTTAATGTCCAGTAAGCAAGCATGTTCCAGTTTAAAATTCATTTCCAAATACTATCCAAAACCCATCAATCATCAATACATATATCATTCTTGTAAAATCTATCATAAGACTCATGAAATTATATTCATGTTCATGTGCATGCCATGCTCATTCGCATGCTCATTTTCATGTCATTTCATGCCATATGCATTCATGTTACTTGAAAGAAATTTCTAATCATTTAGTCAAAATTAACATTTAAACATGTGTATATGTCTTTCCATTCAATTCAATTCTAAAAGCATTAAAGAAGTTCACGGGAAAATCTACTAGTGCTTGCTTACCTTGTAACTTGGAACTTTTGATCCCTTTTCATGCTTTCACTTTAACATCCACTATCCTTCTTGCTTCCTATTGTCATATAATAATTTAAATTTAGCTCTAACCATGTAACATACTTAGCTCATATATTTACCCATCCTCCTTGTTCCCAAATATGATACTTTACCATCCAATAGGCCAATATAAGGTGTAGGTTTCATCCTTTTCACTCTAACATTCATCCCTTAGTTTATTAAAATATTGGAATTTACTTTATCATACTAAAACAGCTCCTTGATTTATTAGTGAAGGGGTTTTTAATTTTCCACCCCCCAAAATTATGTTCTAGTTTGGGTCAAGAATTTCCAGAGGTTCCCCATAATTATTTTTCCATCTACGAACCATTCATTCCTTGGAAAATAAGTTAACAAAGATCCCATAAAAATTTCAAGTAAAAAAACCTATTAGATTGCTTGATCTGGGCCATTTATCACCTCATTTTCATCACTTAATTTCTGCCCTTTCTTTAAGGACGTGATGGCTTATTATGGTCTTGAAAAACTAAATTTCTACATGGAATTTTCATCTATGAACCGTACATTAGAAAGAACCTCAAATCTTCTAATATCCTCCAAGTTTCAAACCCATCTAACTGTTCAAATGTTAGATCTACTTTAATTTTTCCTATGTTACCAAGCTATCAATTTTTGGACAGTTTCTAATCAAGATCGTAAATGGCCCACTTATCATGATCGGATTGCCTTAAAACTTAAGGGATATATGATACACTACCCCCTTTTTGTTTTATCTAAATGTCAGCCTCTGATGATAGTCCAAATATAAGCAATAAAAATTTTGTTTTTGTTGGCTTATTAACACTATTCTATGGATTATAAAATTTTAGGAAGAGAAGACAACGAATTCACCTTCTTGCATGTGATCTAATTTATGAATACCCCTATTTACACCATAATCACTACTTTTCCTATATAGAGAATTTGGGAACTAAGTAGATAACTAACCTCTTTCTTCCTGCTAGCTTTTCTCCTTTTCCTCTTTCTCTTCTTCTTTGCCCTCGCTTCGGCCAACTATAGCAACGTTAGCAATGTCTCCTTTAGTTTCTACTCATGGCTGACTAACTATCCCCCATATTTAAACTTTACTGCATAAATATCCGCCTAATACTCATCTGTACATTGTGGCACCTAGAGCAACTCAACAGCTCCCATCGGTCCCCTTGCCACCTCATGTTCTCCAGAAACACTACTATCAACTCAGGTTTTCTAGAAATGTTGTTGCCTTCTCATAGTTTCTAGAAATGTTTTCTACTACCATGGCAATTTTCAAATATTTGTTGCTTTCATGGTAGCAGCTAAGGAACAGGGCATTACATTCTCCACCCCTTAAGATAAGTTTCATCCTCAAAACTTTTTGTCTTCAGTAAATAATTAGGAGTACTTACTTTCCATTTATTCTTGTAGTTCCCAAGTTGCTTCCTATTCTAAATGATGATTCCATTGAATCTTGACATATTTGATTGTTTGATTCCTTAACTGTTGTTCCTTATAATCAAGAATTTGAATCGAAAACTCTTTATATGATAAACTATCTTGAAGAGGTAAGACCTCTACTGCAAGCACATGGGAGGGATTGGAAACATACTTTCTCAGCATTGAAACATGAAATATATCATGTACTGCAGCTAGTGAAGGAGTTAGAGTAATGCTATAAGCAACCTTTCCAATTCTTTCTAAGATCTCATAAGGTTCAATGTATCTTGGGCTTAACTTACCCTTCTTTCCAAATTGCATGATACTTTTCATAGGTGAGACCTTTAGGAAGACTTTATCATCGACATCAAATTCCAATTCTCGACATCTCTGATCAACATAGCTTTTTCTGTTGGCTCTAAGCAGTTAACATTTGCCCTTTGATGAGTTTTACCTTGCTCAATTATCTTTCTTTCTCCAACCTCATCCCAATTGAGAGGTGTTCCGCATCGTCTATCATACAATGCTTCATAAGGAGCCATTTAAATGCTTGCTTGATAACTATTATTATAAGCAAATTATATTAGTGGCAAATATTTATCCCATGCTCCCTTAAAATCAATTACACACATTTGCAACATATCCTCTATAATCTAGTTGACCCTTTCGGTTTGCCCATCAATCTGCGGGTGATATGTTAAACGCGGGTTTAAACTTGTTCCTAAAGCTCTATGAAAACTTTACCAAAATTAAGAAGTAAATTTGGAATCGCTATCTGAAATAATGGACTTAGGAACACCATGGATCTTAACAATTTTTGCACAATACACTTATTCTAGTTTGCTTGCTAAATAACTGGACTTGATTGTAAGAAAATGGGCCACTTTTGATAACTAATCAACTATTACCCATATTGAGTTATACCCTAATTGAGTACGAGGTAACCCTTCTATAAAGTCCATGGTTATTTCATCCCATTTCCATTTAGAAATGTTCATTTGCTGTAAAAATCCAGCTAGCTTTTGATGCTCTACTTTTACTTGCTAGCAAGTTAAACATTCAGCTATAACTTGAGCCACATTTCTTTTTATCCCATTCCACCTGAAATTTTTCTTCAAATCTTGATAATTTTTGTACTCCTTGGATGCATAACATAAGTTGAATAATGAGCTTCTTCTAGAATTTGCTTTCATATATTTTCATCACCAGGCACACAAATTCTACCCTTAAACCTCATCACCCTAGTATCATCAAATGAAAAGTCAGTTTTCTTTTTCTCTAACATTCCTTGCTAGATTTTTTGTATAAAAGCATCTATTTGTTGGGCTTGCTTTATTTGTTCAAGTAAATTAGATTGCAGTTGCCATTGTCCCATACTTGCCAATGTCTCTTTTACACCTACTGCAAGCTCTGACCTTTCTATGTCTTTAACAATGTGTTGCTTCTTAGTGACTAAAACTACAAGGCTAGACTGTCTGCTTAAGGCATCTGCTACCACATTAGCCTTCCCAGGATGATAATTGATTATGATATCATAGTCCTTTAACAACTCTAAACACCTTCTTTGTCGCATGTTTAATTCTTTCTGAGTAAAAATATACTTAAGGCTTTTGTAATAAGTGTAAATTTTACACTTTTTCCTATACAAATAATGGTGCCAAATTTTTAAGACAAAAATTACAGCAGCCAATTCTAAATCATGGGTCGGCTAATTCTTCTCATAAGGTTTTAACTGCATTGAAGCATAAGTAATTACTTATCCATTTTGCATTAACAAAATCACTATTATCATCAAGAAGGGTTAACACTAGAGCTTCCACCAATCAATGTTTCAACTCTTGAAAACTAGCTTCACATTCTTAGGACCATTCAAACTTCACTCCTGTTGGCCATGAAAATTCCAAATGAAATCAACTGGTTGGAGTGGATTAGCCGACCAACCAGCTGATGACGCCGACGAATCGTGATGCAACGCACGGAACGCTGCCAGCCCGCTGCCGACGAGCAGCGCAGACGGAACCACCGATGGAGCAGGCAGCGTCGTCGGCGGCGACGCGCAACACCCTGCTGACGACGCCGGCAGATCGTTGAAGGCAGCAGCAGGCGCTGGCAGCGAGCGAACGGCGGGCACCCTCCGCC
>JAYJMB010006553.1:0-53855 GCA_036873735.1 Pouteria campechiana | reverse complement strand
TCATAGGCACACTTCGGAGTAAAATGGACAGCTTCAAAATTATTACAATGCATTTCAAAGTCATTATAGAGAAGCTTCAAACAAGTTTCAAAGTGTCATAGCATACTTTGGAGATGATTGCAAAGCTTCGGAGAAAAATGCAAGATAAGCTTTGGAATCCTCACAGGGAGTTTCGGAGCTATCATAAGCACACTTCAGAAATTTCTTATTAGCCTCGAAAATGATATAGCATACTTCAGAGATAATCAAGAAAGCTTTAACAAGTATGCTTCGGAGTAAATAGATATGCATCGGAGAACTTAGAGTCACATTTTGGAGTGAATTCAAGTATACTTCGGAGTAAACAAACATGCTTCGGAGATGTTAAACAAAGCTTCGAATTACTTTTCTAAAAGCATAAAAAGTTCAGAAAATCCAAACTTCTCTCTACAAAGAACTGTTTCAACTAAGAAGGATTATTGATAAGTGAATTTCATTCACTTGTTCCATACATGTTCAAACTTAATTATTTATGAATCTTTGATAGTTTTAGATGAATTTTACATGACAATGTTGATTTCTCTAGGTGTATTTAAGAGGTGAAAAGAAGTCAAAAACTAAAAAAACATGAAAAATAAAAGTGGAAAGGAAGTAATTCTGCAAAATATCATAAAAAGAAGCACATTTCAAGATTCAACAACACCTTGTCGCGGCAAAGGACAACATGAAATCAACAAAAGGAGTTAGCAACACCTTGTAGCGGTAAGGCAGTCTTCTGCCTTGGCAAGCTCTTCCTTCCACCATGGCAATCTTTCCCTCTGCCGTGACAAGGTCCCTATATGCATGAAGAACATTTTTGGGCAGTAACATCTTGCTATGGCAAGCTGTTTCTCTACTACAGCAAGCTCCTTGAGACAACAATCTAGAAATGTCGGATCTTGGTTGACTTTTGCAAATGCTCTACCCTAATGAAGGGGGATATAAAAGTGAATTAAAGGCATTGGAGGCAAAGAAACTTCTTGGAGAGGCTACTACACAAGATTAAAGGTGGAATCCCATTGTAAAAAGGTGAAGATAAAAAGCATTGTATTGAGTTTTGTGAAGGGAGTTATTTCCTTTTTCATTATGCATTAATCTTTGTTTCTAGGGTGAAGATGTAGCCCTCTCTGATACATTTGTTATTTGGGAATGTTGGCTCTTTAATGCAAATCAGTTGTTTTCATTCATTGAGTTATTCACTTTCATTTGGTTTGATATATTGCTTGATCACCAATATTGAAAATCACATTGATTATCTGGCATGGTTAAGGCGTACACCATATGCAAAACTATGAGCACCATTGAATGAAAAGGATAGGTAGTTATGGTACACACCTTATGCTAAACCATCTTATTTGATTCATGTTTTCTTAAGCTTAATGGATTTTCACCTCAGTTACACCACACCACAGGTAATTGGAATTAGTGGAAATAATTGATTTAAACCCGCACACCTAATGGTAATAATCTCACATTAGATAGAACGAATCCAAGTTATGCATTAAATCCAATGTCCCATAGCAAACTATATCATTGAGTGGTGAAATTGGATCCTTAGACCCTTACACTCTATTGATTACACCTACTTATCCATAGCTATTTCATTTCTATAATTTTATTCAAGTTGTCATTTATACTTGCTTAGCTCAAATCACATCTCTTTAAGATAAACATAAGTTAGTAACTAAGCTAATTGAATCGGTTTGAACATTCCCTGTGGGATTGACCCTTGCATTGCACACTATATTGCTACACATTTGTGCACTTGTGAGGATTCATAATTTGAATCTTCAAGTTTTTGGCGCCATTACTGGGGAATGGTTCCAAATTGATTTAATTGGGTTTTGTTACAATTTTATTTTTATTTTTATTTTTATATATTATTGTATATAAAGTTTCTGACTTCTTCTTTTTTTGTTTTTTGCTAAGCTGTGAATGCAAGAAAGAAGAATTGGAGGGAGAACACCTTGAATGACTTAAGTCGGAGCTTGCCAAGCAGATGGAGAGGATGTGGCCCTTGAGTTTTGTAGAATTCTCAAGACAAGCTAATAAGAATTTCTACAACCAACCACTCCATGATGATCCATATTATAGTTGGAGTAGTTATTCCAATTTTTCATGGAACATTCAGATTCAAGCTGGGACTTGTTTTTGACCAAAGAAGCCTACTCTAGAAGTGACATTGCAAAGTTTTATCTAGGCAACCAAAACTTGGTCTTAGAATGCTGAAATAGGGTTCTAAATTGATAACATAGAGACAACCATGAAACAATGGAAATTCTGTTAGAGCGAATTGTAGAGGCTATGCAGAGTGACTCATATAGAATGCTATCAAGTCAGCCTGAGCAAGTAAGAGCAATCACAATATTGGAAGGTGCTAAGTTGATACATAATAAAGTTGGTGATGTGCATAACAATTCCAATGTTTTTGTAGTTGATGAGGAGGAGGTGAATGCAAGGAGAGTTTGTTTCCAATTATTAACCCTCCACTCAACTATAAGTCACTATCACCTTATGATCCACCAATACTTTTCTTTACTGTTTGATGCAAAATGAAGTTGTTGAGCAACTTGTGATGACAATAAGCAAATTCAAGAGTTAGATGTCTTCCCATAAGGAAAATCTAGTGCAATTACTAAAAATCTCAATAAAGATTTAGTAAGGGAGAAGATAAAAGAAAAATTTGACCTGAAGCATTTGCCTCATTCCTTAAGGTATGCATGTGTTGGCAATGAGCTATGCTTTCTAGTGATGATTTCCTTTCCTTTTATAGGTATGGAGCAGGACATGTTCATGTCATTCCAAGACCCTCTAGCAAAGTTTGATGTCTTCAAGGGAATGGAGTAGTCCAATGTGAAAAGGAAATGTTTCAAAATGTATGGAGTGGATGGAGTGAAGGAGGAGTCTTCAAGAGAAACCATAAACTCAAATGAAGGAGATAGTTTAGAAGATATTGCATCATTCGACAATGTTTTGGGAGCACTATCATTTTTCAAGCCACTACCAAGCTTCAAGGAGCTGGAACATCAAAAAGCCAAATTTCAATTTAATGATGGAAGGCAATAGTTGCACTGAGACTTTAAATCAAGAGCTTCTTGGGAGGCAACCCAAGTTTCTAAAATTTTTAGTTGTTTAATTTGCATTTGTTTGATTATTATTACATTAGATTAATCCTTAGATGGTTGTTATTGTAATTGTTGAATTCTGATCCATAGTTAGTTAGTTCATTTCAAAGTTCTAGTTATACCTTAGTTAATGATATGCATGAATTTTAGAGATAGCATCAAGCTAGTTATTGATTGCATATTAGATAGATTTGATTCTTGTAGACTTAGTCTTAATTTGATAATTTAATCAGTATCTTAGAAGTAGGTTTCATTTAACATAACATGTGGCAACTTGAATTTTTAGGTAGGAAACAAGTGCATAGGCATCACAGCGATCAACCAGCAACAATGGGCAATAAATTGTAGTCAGAGGGAGATTGCTGCGGCAATGTAGAAAGATGGAATTTTGTAGAATGGAGTCAGGGATGTCTTATTGCGGTAAGACAATTTACTGTTGTGGCAAGGTGTAACATGTGAAAATGCCAACTTGTTAGCAAGAGCTTGCCTCGGCAAGCTCTATAACTATCACGGCAAGCTACTCAAGGTGTGAACGATCAAACTAAGCAGCAAGTGCTTATTGAGGCAAGCAGTTTTACTACCGTAGCAAGCCTGTCCACACAATGCAAGGTCCACTGAGTCAGCGAGAGCTTGCCTGGGCAAGCCTTCTCTCTGCCGTGGCAAGCTCGTCACTCCCTCACATGCAAGACTTGGTCCATTTTAAAATAGCCAAACCCCAACCGTTTGCTCCCTTCTTCATTTCAAAACCCCAAACCACCCATCCTTTCTCCTCTCCAACCTATGAAAAATGAGAGAACTTTTCCCTTCAAAATCTTCTCCAGTCCGATTTTCCTCCCAAAGCCTTCATCCAAGCTTCGGTCCTTCCCCATCCAAGCCTTCCACTCGATCCTCTTTGTTTGCCATCATTCCTCTAGCTTCTTCTTTGAATGGGTTCAAGGTTGGGATGCCAAGATTCATGAAATCTGGTAAGATTTTGCATTTTTGAGGGCTTTTTATTATATTCTTCCATTATGCATGACTTGGAGTGGAAAGCAAAGTTTTTCAAAGGGATTTTTTGTGAAGATTTGAAGGGTTTTCAGTTGCACATAAACTATTGGTTGGAATGATTGAGTGGTGGACATGGATACAAAATGCCTCTTCTAAGTGAGCTGGTTTACTTTTGATGTTGATATGTGTATGCATTATTGATTCCCATGGTCATTCGTGTATGAGAGCTTCTCCAACTTGAAGAAAAGCTTGTGAAGATTGTGAGTTCTACTTTGTGCATGTGAAGTGTTTGTTGCATTACTTCAAATGGCCGCCATTGCATTATCAAGCTAAATTACTCAAGTTTGCTTAACTTTGAGGGTGATTGCATTATGTTTATTCAAGGTCGCTCGTGTTTGGATTGATTACACTATGTTCGCTCAAGTTTGCTAGTGTTTGGGCTAATCGCATTGTGTTTGCTCATGATTGGATTTAGTTGGGATTATTGCTCAAGGTTGTTGTGGTCATTTTTTAGTGGAAGTGCTTCTCATTATGCCTCCTAAAGGGAAGAAAATAGTAGCGGCAAGCCCCTCCAAAAAGAGAAAGAATACAAATGTTGAAACTATAATCAAGCCAACTTTTGTCAGTAAGGAAGCTGAAACATGCCACTGAACTTCACTTATATTCAAGACGTGTGTCCAAGAGAGGGTTTTTCATGAGCCACGGCATTGCATTCTTACTATGCTAAGAGAGCGACAGTGGGAGGAATGTGCCAAACAACCTAATGCTACACTTGTTCCAGTTGTTGGAGAGTTTTATGCCATTATGCCCGAGCATAAAGATTACAGAAACTTAGTGAGAGGCAAGTGGGTTCCATTTGGTAGAACTACAATCAACCATAGATATCAGCTCCCTGACATAGAAGATGATGACTTCTCAAGGCTGGAAGACCATGTCGATTTCGATGAGATAATTCAGCGTATAGTAAAGCTGGGCACAGTATGGACCCAGAATTCGCTGTTTCCTAAGCAAGTGCTTGACCCTTGAAGTTAAAATGTGGCATTACTTTATTTCAGTGAAGTTAATGCTAACTTATCATGTTTAGATGTTTCAAGAGACCGAGCTATGTTGAATTATGCTTTTTAGAATGGGTTGTCAATTGATGTCGGGAAAATAATTGAAGCATCTATACTCAGTATGTCCTAATTGACAACAACAAAGGGCATCTTTGGTCATCCGTCCTTGATATATGACTTGTGTCCACAAGCAGGCATTCCATCTAGCTCATTTAAAGAAATTGTGCATCCAAAGCCTGCTATTACAAATGAAATGATAGGCAAGATTCTCCATCATTGAGGCCTTACTGATGAAAAGCCCCCTCCCCACGGTTGTGATGCTTCAGGCCCTAGCACATCTGCTACTAGAGCGAGTTCTTCTCGTCTAGACACCAGACCACCCGCCACTATTGCCTCAGAGATGTCTGACTTGCGAGCTAAAGTGTGAGAAATCAAGGGGCAAATGTCTCAGTATTTTTCCCAACAAGCGCAGCTTGCTGATTACTTGATGCAGTTCCATGTTACTTTGGCTGTAGCACTCCCCACTTCAGTCCAGCTTCCCCAACCTCCCATATTTCCACTTGCGGCTACCTATGGAGCTAACCATGCCCAAGCAACTAGCCCTGATGAGGAAGAGGAAGACACTACTGGACAGGAGGACCCTGTTGACGCTGATGACACAAACACTAATGTAGATACAAATGAGAATGATATAGATGTCGATGGTGATGTTGTGGGCGACTGAATTCTTTTAGGGACGTTTTTTTTCTTTTTTTTCTTTTTCTCTTTAAATGTTCAGTCCACATTAAGGACACTATGTCTTTCAAATTTGGGGGCTACTTTAGCTATTTTTGGTGCATTTCTATTATGTTTAGTTGTGTCTTGTTGAAATCTCTATATATGTGTGTGTTGCAGTAATATTCTATTTGTTATGTGAGTGTTTGTTATGTGTTTTGACTATTTATTTTCATATACATAAGAATCATAAAAATATATATGTGTATCTATTTTATGTGTCTTAAGCATCATTCAAAGTCATTTTGCACAACCAATGATATATATGTGATATTTGACATTGGTTAAGCTGAAAATGATAGAAATCCTTTTGGCTTACATGCCCGACTTGAGTCATTATCAAATTGGCTATAGATTCCTTATACATATTGATCACATTGTCATAGCTAGTTCTTTTGAAGTCTTTGAATTCTTAGTATTAGCTTAGGAGACTAAGTATGCTAAGTTCAATTTTAATTTGTGAATTCATGGAACTCTCGTTGAGACAAGCGTAGATGAGATAAGAAAATGTCTAGGAAAAACTCATTGTATTATTGGGGGAATCACATCAAATGAATTGAAAACGAAATAAGTTTAGGGGTGTGATGGTAATACAGCCCAAAGATGAGGGGGGATCACTTTCTAAAAAAAATGAAAAGAAGATAAATATCAAGAATGTGATAGTAATAGAGCCCTCAAGAAGAGTAAAGAAATCAATAAGAAAAGTAAAACATCAGGTATGCATCTAAGGTAGTCTCTCTAATTTGAATATTCATAGGGTTTTCTTTGAACATGTATTACTTGGTTGCTTAAATGAATGAAAGTATGAGATAATATAGATTGAAAGGTCTATAACGTTTGCACTTGCACATGGAATTTGTGGCGGAGAAGATTAGGCTTAGATTGAGAAGTATAACCATTAATGGTATCTTGATATTCTCTTCTTAACCATGTTCTATTTATTCAGTTTTTGACTGATGATGTAGATTGATTAGTATACTCATAGAGAATTCTTGTGTTTTGCTTTGGTCGAGGACAAGCAAATGAGTAAGTTTGGGGTATTTGATAAGTGAATTTTATTCAATTGTTTCATGCATGTTCAAACTTAATTATTTGTAAATCTTTGATAGTTTTAGATAAATTTAACATGACAATATTGATTTCTCTAGGTGAATTAAAGAGGTGAAAAGAAGTCAAAAACTAAAGAAACATGAAGAATAAAAGTGGAAAAGAAGTAATTCTGTAAAAGATCAAAAAAAGAAGCACATTTCAAGATTCGACAACACCTTGCCGCGACAAGCTTTCCTTCTACCCTGGCAAAGCACAACATGAAATCAACAAAAGAAGTCGGCAACACCTTGCCATGGCAAGGTCCTTGTATACATGAAGAACATTTTTGGGCAGCAACATCTTGCTGCGGCAAGCTATTTCTCTACCGCAGCAAGTTCCTTGAGACAGTAATCCAAAAATTCTGGATATTGGTTGACTTTTGTAAATGCTCAACCCTAATCAAGGGTGGTATAAAAGTGAAGTGAAGGCACATGGCTTGGAGCATTTTGGTGAGGTTTGGAGGTAGAGAAACTTCTTGGAGAGGCTACTACACAAGATTAAAGGTGGAATCTCATTGTAAAAGGGTAAAGATGAAAAGCATTGTATTGAGTTTTGTGAAGGGAGTTATTTCCTTTTTCATTATGCATTAATCTTTCTTTCTAGGATGAAGATGTAGCCCTCTTTGATACATTTGTTATTTGGGAATGTTGGCTCTTTAATGCAAATCAGTTGTTTTCATTCATTGAGTTATTCACTTTCATTTGGTTTCCTATATTACTTGATTACCAATATTGCAAATCACATTGATTATCTAGCATTGTTAAGGCACACACTATATGCAAAACCATGAGCACCACTGAATGAAAAGTATAGGTGGTTATCGCACACACCTTATGCTAAACCATATTATTTAATTCATGTTTTCTTAAGCTTAATAGGTTTTCACCTTAGTTACACTACACACCATAGGTAATTGAAATAAGTGGAAATACTTGATTTAAACCCGCACACCTAATGGTAATAATCTCACATTAGATAGAACAAATCCAAGTTATGCATTAAATCCAATGTCCCAATAGCAAACTATATCATTGAGTGGTGAAATCAGAACCTTAGACCCTTACACTCTATTGATTACACCTACTTATCCATAGCTATTTCATTTCTGTAATTTCATTCAAGTTGCCATTTATACTTGCTTAGCTCAAATCACATTTCTTTATGATCGAGATAAGTTAGTAACTAAGATAATTGAATCAATTTGAATATTCCCTGTGGGATCTACCCTTGCATTGTACACTATACTGCTATATGTTTGTGCACTTGTGAGGATTTATAGTTTGAATCATGAATTATAATCACTTTGGAGAATCTGAAGAAAAATAAATCAAGTCATCCAAAATCTTTCAAGACATCAATTATTTACTCGTCTCTTCAGAGTAACTGAAGAAACAACTTTGGAACACCCATGATGAAAGTGAACGTTGAGAAAAGGCAGCAACAAAGTAGCAAACCGATGCCAAAATTAGCAAAGTCAGACGTAAGACAAAATATAAGGTAAATAAAAATGTTTTTGAATGTTTGAATGTCTGCTAAAGTCAACAACGAAAAAATCTCTCTTAACTTGTAAAAGAGAGATTCAGGAGCAAAAAAAAAGAAAAAACTCTTGAATATCACTGATCATTGCTGAAAATATGAAGAGCATTCAAAATCTTCCTTCAAAGTTCAACTCCAATAGCTACAGCTCTGTCAGACGCTCTCAAAGTCTAAATCTCTTCCCAATCAAGGAGTTTGAATCTTTCACTCTTATTATTCATTTATTTACTTAAAATTCTGAATGTATGTCTAAGTTAGCCTAAGTAAGAGGAATTAATCTGTACACTTCGATTTAGTATTTGGCAACATAAGCAAAGTGCTTAGTGTTTATGTATTGAGATAAGCAAGTAGGGAATTGTTGAAAGGATATAAGTTTGTTAGTGAGCTTTGGAAAATCAATAAGTTGTGAAAGTTTCTGGTTAGCTTGGAAGACCAGTAAGTTGGTTGTAAGCTTGTTGTAAAACTAACATGTATTTAATCAGGTTGATTAAGGTTTTAGTGGAACTTGAGTTCAGTAGAGGAGACTGACTTAGAGAAGTGAAGTAGGAACCTAGAAAGAGCTGAAGCACTATAGAAATCTTGTGATGTGTTTTGAAATCTGTTTTACTTATTCATTCAACACTTTAATCATTTGATTTGGCCAAAAAGTTTTAAAACTCAATTCACCCCCCCTCTTGAGCTACCAATGTATAAGGGACCAATAAGTGGTATCAAAAAAAAACTTCACTAGTTAAATTTTGATTACTAGTATATTAACTTGTGAAGAGATTCAAATGGCAGTATGTTCCACAATACATCTGCTGAAGGACAATTTACTTCTAGACCCCCTCTATTTGATGAAAATAATTACGATTATTAGAAAATGAGAATTCAAAATTTTTTGACTGCCATAGATTACTAATTGTGGCTTGTACTAAAAAATGGAAAGAATGTTACTAACACTGAAGACAAATATACTGCAGAGGATATACAAGCAGTAGAACATGATGCTAAGGCAAAGAACTACCTCTACTGTGCTTTAATCTCTTCTAAGTTTGAAAAGATTTTTGCATGTGATTCATCTAAAGAAATTTAGGATAAACTCAAAGTAGCACA
This sequence comes from Pouteria campechiana, assembly GCA_036873735.1. NCBI lineage: Eukaryota > Viridiplantae > Streptophyta > Magnoliopsida > Ericales > Sapotaceae > Pouteria > Pouteria campechiana. The sequence goes on along the minus strand of JAYJMB010006553.1, from coordinate 44,176 downwards.
TGAAGGTACAAATCAGGTTAAAGAGACTAAAATTAATCTTCTAGTGTAGGAATATAAAGCCTTCTCTTTGAAGGAATCAGAAAACATTTCTAAAATGTTTGGAAGATTTCTGAAAATCACCAACAACTTCAAGAACTTAGGAGAAAAATACAAAGAGACCAAGCTAGTAAAGAAAATCTTAAGATCTTTGCCTAGACACTGGATGCCTAAAGTGACTACTATACAAGAAGCAAAAGATCTAATGAAGGTGACTGTAGAAGAACTCAAGTACTAATGAAGTAGAAAGCACAAGATGAATTTAAAGGCAAGAAAACAATAACTTTACAAGCAGAATCAGAAAATAAAGAATCTTCAAAAGATGTCTCAACCTCTAAAGATAATCAAGATATGGCAATGATAACCAGAAGATTCAGAAACATATTAAAGAAGAAAACATTTAGAAACATTTCCAAGAACTTCAAGAGTAAAGATAAGAAAAAGGAAGTTTCAATCTGTTACAACTGCAACCAGCCTGGGCATATAAAGTTTGATTGTCCAAAACTAGACAGAAAGCAAGAAGATAAGAAGAAAAGGTATAACGCTTACTTTAACAAAAAGAATGTTTCTAATAGTAGGAACTTTGGAAAGAAGAAGAAAGCTATGAATTTAAGGGAAATGCTAGAAGATATGATGCAAGAAAGCTCAAGTGAAGAAGAAGAAGAAAATGAAGTTCAATTCAGCTCACTCAGCTCCAAAGAAAAGGATCGAGAAGAACATCATACGAGAATAAGCTTCATCGCTATCCACAATGATGAGGTAAATTCGACACCTAAAATTTCTGATATTGAAAAATTATTAGAAAAACTATATTTAGATTTCAAAACACTAAATGCTAAACACAAGGAAGCTAAAAGAGAACTTGAAAGAATAATTAATGAATGCTCCAAATTAAAATAAGAAAACACATTGCTCAAAACTGATCAAAATATCAATATAGAACTTGAGAAAATTAAAGCAGAAAATCATACTCTTAGAAGAACCTTAACTACTACCTTATTCAAATTTAAAACAAAAAAGATATGAGGACCCAAAGAAAGAAAAATCATAAAAGAAAATCAGAATCCAAACAAAATATGATTTGGATTCCTAAAATAGTTGCTAAAGTAGTAGATGCAACTATATATCCAGAAAATAGATTAGTAGCATCTAAAAAGCAATATATGCCAAAATATTCTGCTACTAACCTACTTGGACCCATTCTTAAATGGGTACCAAAGATTATAACTTAATTTTATTACTACAGGTGTATTTGAGAGCCATAGAGAATAGAAAATGGTACATTGATAATGATTGCTCAAGACACATGACAGGAGAAATGGAGCTGTTCATAGAATTAAAGGCTAAAAACAGAGGAACAGTTACCTTTGGGGATAACAGAAAAGGTAGAGTGGTTGGAATTGGTAAAATTGGCCAACCTTCCTCTATTACAATTTCAAATGTTCTATTAGTAGAAGGATTGAAGCATAATCTTTTAAGTGTTAGTCAATTCTATGATAATGGTTACAAAGTTGAATTTGAATCTCATACTTGTTCAATATTAGATAGTTCAAATTGAATTGTATTACTTGGAAAGAGACATGGAAATGTGTATTTAGTGGATTTATGTGATATCCAAGCATAATGTCTTTTTGTTAATGAAAATAAACCCATGTTGTGGCATAGAAGACTAGGACATGCCAACAAGAATTTGATTGAAAGACTATATAATAAAGATCTAGTTGTTGGCTTACCAAAACTCAAATTTGACAATAAGTTGTATGATGTTTGCATGAAAGGCAAGCAAGCAAAAGAATCATCCAAATCAAACCAAAAAGTATACATAACCAAACCTCTTCAGTTGCTATATATGGATTTAGTTGGTCCAAGAAGAACAAAAAGCCTTGAAGGGAAATATTACGCATATGTCATTGTAGATGACTTTAGTAGGTTTACCTGGGTAATTTTTCTAACATCCAAAGATGAATCCTTTTCATTCTTTGAATTATTTTTCAAATGTGTACAGAATGAACAAAGATCTCATATAGTCGCCATAAGGAGTGATCATGGTGGAGAGTTTGAAAACTATAGATTCACTAATTTCTGTGAAAACAATGAAATTCTTCAAACTTTCTCTGCACCAAAGACACCCCAACAAAATGGAGTAGCTGAAAGAAAAAATAGATTCTTGCAAGAGATGGCAAGAACAATATTGAGTGAATACAGTCATCCATAATTAATTTGGGCTGAAGCAATGAACACAACATCTTATATTATTAATAGAATCTTTGCTAGATTCGTACTTAACAAAACTCCATTTGAATTATACTATGGCAAGAAACCAAATATTTTATATTTTCATGCTTTTGATTGTAAATGATTTATTCCTAATAATGGTAAAGAAAACTGAGGCAATTTGAAGACAAATCTGATGAAGGCATCTTCCTTGGTTATTCTATTGTTAGTAAAGTATTTAGAGTTTACAATCTAAAAAGTAAGACTGCAGAGGAATCTATTCATGTAAAATTTGATGAAAATACTAATTCCTCTAGGAGAACAAATGATTTTGATGATGAGACAATTGAACTAATAACTTAAATTGAGAAAATGAATACAAGACAAAGAAGGGGAACCCTCTTGATCAGAAACAAAGATGGATGAAGAAGAAACAGACAATGGACCATCCATCACTGAGGTAAACAATGAAGGTAATGATATTTTCCCCAAAGATTGGAGATTTATGCATGATCACCCAAAAAGTTAGATAATTGATGACATGTATGATAAAGTTAGAACTAGATCTTCTTATCACCAAATATGTGAGAATTTTGCTTTTATTTCTCAAATATAACCAACTTGCATAGAACAAGCTTTAGAAGATGAAAACTGGATTTTAGCTATGCAAGAAGAATTTGACCAATTCAAAAGAAATAATATTTGGACTATTGTTCCAAGACCAAATCATCAATTTGCAATAAGAACAAAATGGGTCTTTAGGAACAAATTAGAGGGGTCTCGATTTTTTGTAAGAAATAAAGCAAGATTAGTAGCAAAAGGGTACCATTAGGAGAAAGGCATTGATTTTGAAGAATCATATACTCTTGTTACAAGAATTGAAGCCATTAGAATGCTTCTTGCATTTGTATCTTTTATGAATTTTAAGTTATATTAGATGGATGTAAGGAGTGCATTCATAAATGGATTTATTAATGAAGAGTTCTATGTAGAACAACCACCTGGGTTTGAAGATTCTCATCACCTAGATTATGTATTCAAACTTGAGAAAGCCCTCTATGGTTTAAAATAGGCTCTTAGAGGCTGGTATGAAAGGTTAAACAAATTTCTCATTGAGAAAGGGGTTTCAAGAGGCAAAGTTGATACTACACTCTTCATTAAGCATGCAAAAAAATATATTTTTGTAGTTCAAGTATATATTGATGATATAATATTTGGTGTAACTAATGAAAATCTTTGCAAAGAATTTTCTAAGACAATATAGGGAGAATTTGAAATGAGCTTGATGGGTGAACTGAACTTCTTCTTAGGACTACAAATTAAGTAGATTAAAGAAGGAATCTTCATTCCTCAAGCCAAATACACAAAACATTTGCTAAAAAAATTCAATATTGAAGATGGAAAATGGTATGGGATGCCAATGAGCACTTCAATAAAAATGGACAAGGATGAAAAAGGTAAGTCTATATGCCAAAAAATTACAGAAGCATTATAGGATTTCTGCTATATTTAACTGCTGGTAGACCTGACATAATGTTTAGTGTATGCATGTGTGCTATATTCCAATTAGAACCAAAAGAGTCACATCTTATTGCTATAAAAGGAATATTTATTTATCTTTTAGATACACTCAATCTAGGATTATGGTATCTAAAAGGCTCAGATTTTAATTTAATGGGTTACTTAGATGCAGATTTTGTTGGACGTCGATAAAAAGAGTACCTCAGAATCTTGCTAACTTTTAGGAAGCATGATTATCTCATGGTTTTCTAAGAAACAAACATTAGTTATATTATCAACTGCTAGGGCTGAATATGTAGCAACAAGTAGTTGTTGTGCATAGATCCTATGATGAAACAACAATTAAAATAATTTGGCCTTAATTTTGTTAATATGCCTATAAGATGTGACAAAACTAGTTCTATAAATTTAATCAAGAATCCAATTCTACATGCCAAAACTAAACATATAGAAATCAGGCATCATTTTATTAGGAACCATGTTCAAAATCATGACATTAGCTTAGAATTTGCCCCAATAGGAAATCAGCTAGCAGATACCTTCATTCAACCATTACCAGAAGAAAGATTCAACCAGATAAGAAGATAATTAGGCATTCTAGATCCAAGTGAATAAAATGCACAATTTATCAAACAAAGTATTCATAATAAAATCTTTATTAATTTTTTTAATCAGCAAGAACGTCTGCTACAGCTTTCAGCTCCTCAATACGCTGATTAGCCTCTATCTATTATTCTTCAAACTTCTTAATGCCATCCATCACCTTCTCATATGCAATGCATCTTTTCTCAGAAGATGATCAACATTATAATAGGATCCTCTAGCATAAAACAATTCCTCTTTTAACTGTTTTATCTACTCCTTAAGAAAATGAACTCGAATGGACTCCTTCGAGTGATCATTCTCTCTTTCATCCTGAACTAGATTTCTTGAATACCTTGATGATGCCATGGTTGTTTTCTGAAACTATTGTTAAGCTTTTATCTATGCAACACATAAAATGAAATGTACATTAATGCATATTTAATTATCTATCTTGGTATACATAAATAAACATGCATTAGTGAGTCAAAAGGACAATTAATGTGTACACTAAAAACTATAATCCATTTTACAATGTTTTGGAGTTAAGTCAGATTTTGGACTTCAAAGTCTCCAAAGCCCCAAACAAAAGTCTCCAAAGGCTTAAAAATGCATCTAAAGATCGGCAAAGGCCTCTAAAGCAATGCTTCAGAATATCCAAAACCCCAAAGTAAATAATCCCCTCCAAAAGATCTCCTTCGGAGTATCTGAAGCCAAAACACTTCAGTGTTTCAAAAATCTTTTAAAAACAAATTTGAAAGTGCAAATTTCATTCAAAACCCCTCTGAAAACCTAAAGCCTTCTTCTTCAAACTCCCAAAACCCCTATTTCAAAGAAGACAATCCATCGTCCCGTTTCTTTTAAATCTAAGTCTCATTTCTCTTGGTCCACCTTCCCGCCTTCTCCAACTTCACTTCCAAAAATCCCATTTCCTTTCCAAATACCTAGAACATTCTGTCAAAATGGCGAGAACAAAAGGAGCAAAAACAGGAGAAAGGAAAGAGAAAATTCTCCACGTAAAAGAGCAACCAAGAAGGCAAGACGAGAAACTAATATACTGAAGGTAATCTTTCTGAATAGTTCTTCTAATTACTCTATATTTACTGAAAGATATGAGGATAAGAGGATAATAAAAGGAAAAATCTTCAATTTTAGAGCCTTTGGAATGGAATTCAAAGTATCGAAATGGTTTAAATGCTAAGTTTGGGATGCCTTTGTGAGTTACAGAGACAGTTTGTATTCGAGCTAGTAAGAGCTCTAATCTATAATCTCAACACCAGAACAAAAAGATCTTGGATAGGAGAAACAAAAATCAAACTATCCTAAGAAAGTTTAAGGAATTGCTTCAATCTCTCTGAAGAAGAAGAAGAAGAGATTGTATGGCCTTCAAGAGTAATGCTATTCTCAGACTTAGCAAAAATGAGATAGACAAAAAGGAGAATTATTTGCATGCTAGTTACTTGAATGCAAATCTCTAGCTAGCTTATCTCATTATTATGAACAATGTATATCCTAGAAGAGGAGCTGCAAGAGATATATTTGAGAAAGATGCTAGAATCATATGTGCATTAAAGAATAGAAGAAAATTAAATCTGACCAGACTGATGATAGATCATATACACTTAATCAAGAGCACCACAAGATTTCCTTTATCTTATGGCATAGCTCTGACTAAGCTAATCAAGGAAGCGGAAATAGATGTCTCAAATGAGAATGAAGAACTTCCAAGGAACACAGACAAATTGGATGAAACTTTTTTGAAACGAATGGGCTTTTAGCATACTGCATAGGGTGGGATCTCTAGAAGACCAAGAAAAGCAACTTAGTTGAAAGGATCCAGACCTAATGAAACTCTAGAAAGTAAAAATGATATCATTGTTATAAAATAGGCTACTGAACAAGGACAAGAACTCTCTTTACATGAAGAAGAAGAGATAATTAAAAGATAAGAGTTCATCAGTCCATCAGTGGAAGGAATAGAGGAATTCTCCAGGAGAGAGGGACAAGCAAATGCTGAGAGAATAGAAGAACTTTCAAGAGAAGAACAAATAATAGACATTGAAGATATTGTAGAAGAATTTTTGAGAGAAGATGTACATGAAGATACAGCAATAGTAAAAATACCTTCACACGCCCCCATTAGAACCCCTTCACCCATTAGACCCTCTCATACTAATTAACCATCCACCTCATCAATTTCCACCCCACAACCTTTCTCAAAGGACCTAGATGATAGAATAGCCATAATTGAACACTTTCTGTCTACTCTAGCCCTTCAAATGAATATAATAGATCATACTCTTAGCACTGCTATGTCTTCCATGATTCTTAGAGCTGATAAGATTGACTAGAGACTTGATTCTCTATAAGCTTTAGCAGAATCATTCAGAGGTCAAACCTATCATCCACACTCTTCACCACCTCATCCTCATTTCTCTCCACCTCCAACTCATTTTTCTTCACTTCCACATCATTTCTCTCCACCCAAACCAAACTCTCCCATTATAGTGATGTCTTCACCCTCAATGTCTCCACATCCATCATCCCCCACAATTCCAAAGGTTAATCAATCTGTGGATCAACCTACCTCCTCTACTTCCATCATTCCATACGTTCTCCTTCCACAAACACAAACTTCTCCTCCATCACCACCACCATTAGTTCCAACCACAAAAGATAACACTCACACTTGTATTATATATGGATTCCATCACGATATGCAAATCCCATGGATTTATTGATGGAATGTGTCAGAGAAGGAATATTTTTCCCTAAAAGAATTGAGGAAATCCCACCATAATGGGACCCCCCCCAATAAATCGTCCACCATAAAGTACTCCACAAAAAAAAGTTATTGATGATAATCCTAATTTTCTTCTTCGTATATCTAATCCAATCAGGATGACAAACTCTGAGTTTGCAAGTAACATAAAAATCAACTCTAAAGTTTCTAAGATGTTTCTTTCTCAATCAATTCATCTATCTCCTCAAGAATATCCATTTCCTGAACTTGAGGATCCTAACTTTTTGCATAGAATTTAATCTCTTCCTGATCCTCTTTTCACTCCAAAGAAAAAAAAAATTCACATCCCTGAAAAAGAGTCAGTTCTTCAAGATTACTCAGAGAAAGTCCTTCAAATGCTTCCGATGTCAAAACTTCCAAGAAAAGAGCTTCCATCTCCATTAGGTCCTCATAAATTCTTTATTCTCACCATGGAGGAATTTACTTTCCACAATAATGCTAACCTAGAGGCCATTGCTAATAATCTACTCTCCGATATCCTCAAATGGATGATCAAGATAGAATAAGGTAAATACAGTCTGCATCAGGGTGTCAACCTCTTCCACCACCATCTTCACCTACTTTAAAAGCCAAACCTCCTAGAAAACCACCTCCTTCCACTACCAAAACCATAAAACTACCTGCTGTCCCAAAACCAAAAGCAGCCCAAAAATAATAACAAAAACCAATTCCCAAACTAAAATCATCACCTTCTTCATCTTAGCCATCCACCTCAAAACTAAAAAGGAAGCCTAAAATTCCACCTCCTAAAGAGCACAAGAAGGCTCCTTTTGAGAGAATCACTATGTATCTTCAGGAATATTAAGCTTGGATGAATGCAAACATAGAAAATCTCTTGAAAGGGCTTTTAGCAGTCTTTCCTGAATTGCTGGGTCCAACTTTTTGAGAGAAAATTGGTCTTATCTATGTTCATTACTATGGACCCATTGCATACACACATGAACCTCCTATGGCAGTTTCAAAGAATTCATGTTTCATCCCTCCTCCTCCACCAAAAAGGGCTAGAACGTCCAATTCCTCTCCCACACCATCTTTCTCTGAACCCAAGCCACCTCTTCCACCTCTTTAAGATGTCTTTCTCAAGACCTACCAGAGAAAACACAAACCACCTAAATAGATTTGCAGCATTTTAATTTTTTTTTGATGTAATTTCTTTTATATTTTCTTTGATTATCTACATTGTATCCGAAATTTTGAAAATTTTAATATATATGCATTTTTTTCTTTCACATGATTATATATAACTCTTGATGATTATTTTCACCTTTTTTATTATGACAAAAAGGGGGAGAAAATGTGATAATGTGATATAAACTAAAATGATATATGCAAAAAATAAAATTTTTGTTACATGAAGTTCAACTAAAATAATGTGCATCAACTCCTGGGGAGCTGCACTATAAAATAATATCCATCAACTCAGGGGGAGCTGAACTAATCCAGTCAATTGAATTTTTTTTGAAATATCTATAAAATAAGTTGCTTTAAATTTATTGTTAGACAAATTTTGAAAGGTATATCACTCACTATTTTGTCATCATCAAAAAGGGGGGGAATGTTGAACCATGTTAACTATTTTGTTTTTGATGAAGAACATTCTTAATCAAGTATGTTTTAATGATGAGCAAAGACATGAGTGAAACATTAAGATACGAATAATTTATTCTCAAGTATGTTGTAGAAATATTTACTCACACTCAACTTGAGAATAACCTTTATGATGATAAAAGGAAGACACAAAGTAATTTCTCTTCCAAAATTAACTATATAAATTTCACATATACTTAAATCGAGAAAACAAAAATTTTGAAGTGTTGAAGACATGCTTTGGATCTAATAGAAGCAACTTTGAAATCATTTTAATGTGTTTTGGAGCAAATTGGATTACTTCAGAGACTTCTCAACAAACTTCGGAGAAAATTATTAATGCTTCAGAATTGTCATAGCATGGCTTGGAGACATTCAAACAAGCTTTGGAGATCTATTAGTAAGCTTTGAAATAAATTAGTCAAGGCTTTGGATAAGTTTCTCAGTAAACACAACAAGTTTTACGGCAAATTGGAAAGTGTTGAAGTCTTCATAGGCACGCTTCGGAGTAAAATGGAAAGCTTTGGAATTGTTACAATGCATTTCAGAGTCACTACAAAGAATCTTCAGATAAGTTTCAAAGTGTCAAAGAATACTTTGGAGATGATTACAAAACTTTGGAGAAAAATGCAAGACAAGCTTTGGAATCCTTACATCGAGTTTCGGAGCAGTCACAAGCACACTTTTGAAATTGTTTTTTTGCTTTTGGAAGTATTACAGCATACTTTGGAGATAATCAAGAAAGCTTCAGAACTATCAAGTATGCTTCAGAGTAAACAAATGTGCTTCGAAGAACTTGAAGTCACATTTTGGAGTGAATTCAAGTATACTTCAGAGTCAACAGACATGCTTTAGAGATGTTAAACAAAGCTTCGGATTACTTTTCTAAAAGCATTAAAAGTTAAGAAAATCCAAACTTCTCTCCACAAAAAAACTTTCGCAACTAACAAGGATTATAATCACTTCGGAGAATCTAAAGAAAAATAAATCAAGTCATTTGAAATCTTTCAAGACATCAACTGTTTACTCGTCTCTTTGGAGTAACTGAAGAAGCAACTTCGGAACACCCGTGACAAAAGTGAACAGTGAGAAAATTCAGGAACAGAGTAGCAGACCGATACCTGAATGCAACAAAGTCAGATGTTAGACAAAATATAAGGTAAAGGAAAACATTTTTGAACATTTGAATGTCTACCAAAGTAAGCAACAGAAAAATGTCTCTTAACTTATAAAAGAGAGATTCATAAGCCAAAAAAAAAACTCTTGAATATCACTGATCATTGCTAAAAAAATGAAGAGCATTCAAAATCTACCTTCAAAGTTTAACTCCAACATCTACATCTCTATCGGAAGCTCTCAAAGTCTAAATATCTTTTTAATCAAGGAGTTTGAATCTTTCACTCTTATTGTTCATTTATTTACTTAGAATTCTGAATTTATGTACAAGTCATCCTAAGTAAGAGTCATTAATCAGTATACTTTGATTTAGTATTTGGCAACACAAGCGGAGTGCTTAGTGTTTATGTATTGAGATAAGCAAATAGGGAACTTATTGAAAGGATATAAGTTTGTTAGTAAGCTTTGGAAAACCATTAAGTTGTGAAAGTTTCTAGTTAGTTTGGAAAACCAGTAAGTTGGTTGGTAAGCTTGTTGTAAAACTTATGTGTATTTGATCAAGTTGATCAAGGTATCAGTGGAACCTGAGTTCAGTAGAGGAGACTGGCTTACAGAAGTGGAGTAGGAACCTAGAAAGAGCCAAAGCACTATAAAAATCTTGTCTTGTGTGTTTTGAAATCCATTTTAGTTATTCATTTAGGACTTTAATCATTTGATTTGGCCAAAATGTTTTAAAGCTCAATTGACCCCCCCCCCCCCCCCCACCCCCTCTTGAACTACCATTGTATATGGGATGAATAGTTTAAACTCAATGGCCAACACTCGAAGCCATATTATGATGGTGTTGTTGATCACCTTAAGACAATTCTCAAGCTCAATTGACCGTCACAGTGGAAGAGTCTAGCTGAGGACTATAACTCAAGTGCTTCTTGGGAAGTAACCCAAGTTTCTGAACTTCCTTTGTTTAATTTGTATAAGTTTAATAGTTAATAGCATTTTTAGTAGATTTAATCTTTTTTGCACTAGTTTTAATTAGCCAATTTCAAGCTTTAATCATGCATTAATTAGTTGGTTCTTCCCAAAATAAGATGAATTAATCTTTATTTTGCAGGTTGCACACTTCCATCAAAAGTCCAATGAATTAAGAAGTTGCTAGCAATATAGATGTAATACAATGTTCCAGCATCTGGGCGCCGCAATGCCCAATCGAGTTTGCAAAGATGCACCATCCAATCTAGCAATTGGGTGTTGCAATGTCCATTCAATGCATCATGGCATAACCCAAGTCCAGCAAGTGGTGGACGCCATGGTGCCCAAATTTGTTTTCAAATAAAAAAGTCTACCCCGCTACCTTATGTGAATGGTCATTTGAACACCATGAGCCGACCATCTCTCTCAAAGCACACCTAGAGCCAACCCTTTCTTACAAATTTCGCTATGCCTCACCCTCAATTTCCAATAATAGAATCCCACATATTCTCAACATCATCCACTGCATTCATCTCTACAAATCACAACTTTCTTTGCATCTAAATTGGATCTAAAAAATTAGGGAAATGAGTGTTTTAAGATCACATTGGGATTTCATGCATGCAAGAGGTGTCAAGTAAGTTCTCTTCATCTCTGGGTGTTGTTTTCTTTTGCACACTTGGTTGTTCATGGAGATGGGAAGAATTGGAAACCAAAAAAATTGTCAATAGGTGAAGCAAAGGTTGTGCACATTAGGTTTTTATGAAAATTCCTGCGTGAAGTTTAGGTTTTTTGAATCAAGTGTTGGAGACCATTTTATTATGAACTTGATACTTTGAATTGTGAAAGGGGGAATTGTTGTAAACATTGTGAAGTGGAATCCTAATTGTGCGAAGTAAAGTGGTTATTTTGAACCATATCATTGCATTACACTAAGTGTTTATCAGGTGGCACTAAAGAGGCAACATGGCAATTGTTGTAAACATTGTGAAGTGGAATCCTAATTGTGTGAAGTGAAGTGGTTATTTTGAACCATATCATTGCATTACACTAAGTGTTTGTCAGGTGGCGCCAAAGAGGCAATGTGGCAATTGTTGTAAACCTTGTGAAGTGGAATCCTAATTGTGTGAAGTGAAGTGGTTATTTTGAACCATATCATTGCATTACACTAAGTGCTTGTCAGGTGGCACCAAAGAGGCAACATGGCAATTCTTCCCAAAATATTGCAGTACAGTCCACTTTTGTGAGTGAAAGCAGCCAAACGAATCAGAACTTCCATTGTTGGGAAGAGATGCATTCAAGAAAGTGGGTTTGATAATCCAATTAGAGGTGTCAACACTATGATTAAGGAAAAAAATTGGGGAGAGTTCGCTAAGTAGCTAGGTGCAGCACTGGTTCCTACTATTAGAGAATTCTAAGACAATGCAAGGGAACGTCAATAGATGAGGGCATTATTGTAAGGCAAATAGGTTCCTTTTAATAGAGGGATAATTAATCGGAGGTGTCAACTTCCCAATTTGCCCAAAGATGAATACACCATATTGAAGAACCAAGGTTCAGACTATAAGGAGATCATCAATTTTCTAGCCAAGCTAGGGAATCAATGGAAATGATCTCAAAATGTCATATTAACTTTACCTGCTATGGGCTTAAACATAGGAGGAAAAGTTTGGCATTACTTCATTTCTATGAAGTTGCTTCCTAAAAATCATATCGTAGAGGTCACAAGGGAGATGGTTATGCTAAACTATGCAATTCAAACCAGCCTATCCATTGATGTTGGAAGAGTTATCTATTGAAAAAAACATCTTTACTAGGCTTGATTTTGATAAAGAACATATTTAACCAGCCAAGTTATGATGATAAGAAAAAGCACATGAGTGAAAGCTTAAGCTACTAATAAATATTTCCAAGCATGCAATAATGAACAATGTATCAAGAAAATAACATAAGTGGGCATAGCATACAAGAATATATTAGAGAAAGATCCACTAGTTTATGAGGAAGAAAATGTGAATGCTCTAATAAGAAAGAATAGCACTGAAACTTTGAAGCTCATTGTATGAAACAACTTCCTCATATGTCTCAAAGCATTACCAAAGTAACTTGAATAAGTGCCCAAACTAGAACAAAAACAAGGCTTTAAAATTGAGAAAACAATTCAAGTTCCAAACTCAAGCAAAGAGTCGGACACTAAAGAAGCAAGTTCGGACACCACATGATCAATCTTAATCATAGAATCAATTTGAACATTGCTAAACAAGAAGCCAAGATGCTGGAAGTGCAAAGCAATTCTTGGATATAGAATCTAGACTCGGACACTATTGAAGATTAAAGAGAGAAACTAAGTGTGTCTAGAAGTCAGAGTCCAAAAATCCCAAGTGCAAAATCCTAAACATCACTATTGCCGAAGATGCATGTTTGAAATAGTAACTTTGGACATAACTAACTATATTCTGGACATAGCCAGGATCAAACCATGTGACCAAATGCAACTAGCGCCAGTCCAACTCCAAAATATTAACTTCGGATGTGGCTATTCATTTTCGAACATGGTGATTCATTTTTGGACATAGGTGAATGAAGTTTGTTGGAAGCTGAGCACCAATCTAAGTCTGAAATATTAACTTCAAACATGGATATTCATTTGTGGACATGGCTGTTCATTTTTGAACAAGGCCAAGCGTAGTTTAGTCCAAGTTGAACAACTCAAGCAAGTCCAAAATCTTAACTCTAGATATGGAAACTAAACTCGGACATGGCCGAATTGACTTTAGACATGAAAACCCACGAGAAAGCTGTAACGGGCAGAAAATCCAATTGATTCACTCACATTTAATGAACTTCATCTTCTCAAATAGGCAGAATTTAAACCCAGATTATAAGTGGAGTAAAGAGAGGTCATTCTAAGGAGAGACATAAGTTAGAAACTAGAGAAATTTTCTGAAGAAATAAAGTGCATTTACTCTTAGACATTAAAGCTTTCTTCCAACTCCACAGCACAAAAATGTTAATCTGCATTCAAAGAACATTCTCTGCAAAAGCTTAAGGGACTTTATTACTCAGTGTTTATTGCAATATATCTATTTTTACTACATTTATATGTGTATAAATTCAATCTGTGTAGGAGGCATTTCTTATTGTACATCCTTTCTTGATTGGGATAGCAAGAAAGGAGTTTGCTAATCATGTATAAGTTTGTTTTTAAGCTTTGAAACCAACATGTATAAGTTTGCTGGTGAGCTTTGAAAACCAATGTGTGTAAGTTGTTGGTGAGCTTGTAAAACCAATAGGTGTTTAGTGGAACCTGAATGCAGCAAGAGAGGCTAACTCAAAGAGTGGAATAAGTATTGTGGGCCAAAACATTAAAAAAATACCTAATACTTTGTGTTGTGTGATTGACTTATCTTTATTTTCAGCACTTTGATTTTATAACTGGCCAAATTTTTAAAAGCTCGATTCAGCACCCCCCCTCTTGAGCTACCTTAGATTGAGACCAACAATTTGTATTGAAGCAAACTTCAATAATTAATCTTTATTACCAGTTACTTTGATTGATTGAAGTCATCCCTATGGCTAACATAATCCACAACACCACAGTTGAAGAATAGTCAACTATCAAGCCCCCATTTTTTGATGACACTAATTACGGGTACAAAAAGATGCATATGTAAAACTTTTTGATAGCCATGAACTATAAACTGTGGAAAATCATTAAAGATGGGAAGACTATCATAATCAAGTATGACAAACATACTGCTGAAGACATTGTATTAATAGAGAGTGATGCCAAAGCTAAGAATAGCCTCTACTATGAACTTTCACCTTTTGAGTTTGAAAAGGTTTTTGTGTGCGCCTTAGCAAAGGAAATTGGGGACATGCAAAAAGTCACACATGAGGGTACTAAATAGGTCAAAGAGACCAAAATTAGTATACTTGTGCAAGAATATAAAGCCTTCCACATGCAAGATAATGAAACAATATCAAAAATATTTAGAAAATTTCAAAAGATCACAAATGGGTTGAATGTTGTTGTGGAAAAATATCAGGAACCTAAAATGGTGAAGAAGATCTTGAGATCTTTGCCAAGATAGTGGATGGAAAAGGTCACATTTATCCAGGAAGCAAGAGACTTAGACAAAATGAAATTTGAAGAGCTTATGGGTTTCCTAATGACCCACGAAGTTCTAATGAAGCTTTCCTAATGAAGAAGAACCAAAATGAAATAAATCAATAGCACTGAGAGTTGAATTGGAAAAAGATTCACATAGTGAAGCTTCAACAAGTGAAAGTAAAAATGATGATGACATGGTGATGCTAATTAGAAGATTCAGAACCATGTTCAAAAGGAAGACTAGAAGTAATTCTAGAAATTTCAGAAACAAAGATAAGAGAAAAGATGTTCCTACCTACTACAATTGTTGCAAGCTTGACCATAGAGTTATGACTGTTAAGAGCCTAACAAGAGACAAGGGGAGAACCAAAATAAAAAGCACAAATTTTATCCTAAAATGAAAAATAGAAATAACAATAACAAAAGCTTCAACAAGAAGAAGAAAGCACTTACAACATGAAAAATGAAGCAAAATTCAGCAAATTGTCACCTACAAAAGGAGATCAAGGAGAATACCACACCGAAATCAACTTCATGGCCATCCGTGAAGATGAAGTAACTTCTGAACTCAAATCTCAAAGCTTTCTTAATGAATTAGAAAGTTTATATGTAGATTTCAAGGCTTTAAAAGCTAAATACAAGGAGACAAAGAATGAGCTATTGAAAGTAACCAATGAATACTCCAAATTAAAAGATGGAAACAACAACCTCAAGAATGATCAATGCACCATTCTAGAACTTGAGTAGGTTAAGGTAGAAAAACAATGCTCTAAAATAGACCTTAACCTCTACCTTGTTTAAAATGAAACCAAGAGTAAAGGAGATTAGCAACATAGAAGAAAGAACTATAATTCTAGAAGAAAATAAAGTACCAAATAGACCATGGTTTGGGTTCCTAAGATAGTTGCAAATGTAGTAAATGTAATTCAATCTCCTAACATTAGAGTACAGGCACCCAAGAAACAATGGGTACCAAAATTTGCTGCGACTAACCTACCTAGACTCATTCCTAAATGGGAACCAAAAATTAAAGCCTAAACTTATCATTGCAAGTATGTTTGAGAGCCACGAGAAGTAGCATATGGTACATTAAAAGTGGTTGCTTAAGACATATGATAGGAGAGAAGGAGTTGCTCACTGAATTGATAGAGAAACATAATGGAATAGTAACCTTCAGAGATAATGGGAAAGGTAAAGTGGTTAGGATTAGTAAGGTTGGCTAACCACATTTTACTATTATTTCAAATATACTTTTAGTTGAGAAATTAAAGCATAATCTTCTGAGTGTTAGTCTATTTTGTGATAGTAGTTACGAGGTTATGTTTGAATCTCATACTTGTTCAGTCCTAGACCAGAATGACTCAATTGTAATTCGAAGTAAAAGGCTTAGAAATATGTATATAGTAGACCTATTTGATATCCAAGCTAAGTGTCTTGTTAGTCATGATGAGTCCCTACTATGGCGTAGAAGATTGGGACATGCTAACAAAGATATAATGGAAAGACTATACAAAGAGAAAATTGTAGTTGGCTTACACGAATTAAAATTTGATAAAGGACAAATGTGTGATGCTTACATGAAAGGAAAGCATGCAAAAGAGTACTTCAAACCAAACAAAGAAGTGTACACACTAAGGAATTTCAATTGCTACACATGAACTTAGTGAGATCAATGAGAACTAGAAGTCTTGGAGGGAAACATTATACATATGTCATTGTTGATGATAATAGTAGATATACTTGGGTAATGTTTCTTGTATCCAAAGATGAGGTTTTTTCATTTTTTGAAATCTTTTTCAAGCATGCTAAACAAAGTTCTCATATCATTTTTATTAAGGGTGATCATGGTGGAGAGTTTGAAAACCATACATTCATAGCTTACTGTGAAAATAATGGTATCTTTCAAACTTTCTCTGCACCAAGAACACCCTAGCTAAATAGAGTAGCAGAGAGGAAAAATAGAACCTTACAAGAAATGGCAAGGACCATGTTGAGTGAATATAATCTGCTATAATATTTTTGGGCTGAAGCTATGAACACCTCCTGTTTCATTATCAATAAAATTCATACTAAGCCTATACTCGACAAAACTTCGTTTGAGTTATATTATGGCAAGAAGCCTAACATATCATTTTTTCATACTTTCAGTCGTAAATCTTTTATTTTTAACAATGGAAAGGGAAACCTTGGAAAGTTTGATAGCAAATCTGATGAAGGGATATTCCTCGGGTATTCCATTGTCAGCAAATCATTTAGAATTTACAATATGAGTAATAAAGCTATAAAAGAGTCTATTCATGTTAAGTTTGATGAATCTACTAATTGCTACAAAAGATTAAAGATTTTTGATGATAAAGCAGACAAACATGTAGCAATGGAGAGGATAAACTTGCAAAATCAAGATAAACAAACTCCGCAAATTCTGCAAAAAGAAATAACAAAGGATGGAGTAGATAGACAATTTGAATCATCCACTAGTGAGGTAAAAGAGGATGGTAATTCTTCTCTTCCTAGAGATTAGAGATTCATACATGATCATCCTAAAAACTAATTAATTGGTGATGTGTATAATGGAGATATAGCTATATTATCTCATCACCAAATATGTGGTAATTTTGCCTTTATTTCTCAAATCAAGCTAACTTGTATAGACCAAGCGTTAGAAGATGAGAATTAGATTTTAGCTATGTTAGAAGAATTGGACTAATTCAAAAGAAATGATGTGTGGACTTTAGTTCTAAGACTAGACCATCAATCTATTATAGGAACCAAAAGAGTCTTTAGGAACAAACTTGATGAATCTGGATTAGTTGTGAGAAACAAGGCAAGATTAGTAGTAAAGGGGTATTGTCAAAAAGAAGGGATAGACTTTAATAAATCATATGCCTTTGTTGCAAGGATAGAAGCCATAAGAATATTATTGGCATTTGTATCTTTCATTAATTTTAAACTTTACCAGATGGATGCCAAATATGTATTTTTTTATGCTTTCATTAATAAAAAAGTTTATGTAGAACAACCCCCTCAGTTTAAAGATCCTCATGATCCCAACCATGTCTTCAAACTCAACGAAGCCCTATATGGATTAAAGCAAGCTCCTAGATTATGGTATGAGAGGCTAAGTAGATTTTTGATTGAGAAAGGATTCTCAATGTGTAAAGTAGATACCACACTCTTCATTAAGCATGATATGAATGATATTCTTATTGTGTGAATCTACGTCTATGGCATTGCATTTGGATCTACTAATGAAAATCTTTGTCAAGAGTTTTCTAAGCTAATGTGAGAAGAATTTGAAATGAGTTTGATGCGAGAATTGAACTTGTTTTTAAGATTACAAGTGAAGTAGACAAAAGAAAGGATCCTCATCCACCAAATTAAATACACAAAAGAATTATTAAAGAAATTCAATCTTGAAGATGGAAGAAGGTATGGAACTCCAATGGGCACTTTCATCAAAGTGGACAAAGAAGAAAAAGGTAAATTTATTTGCCAAAAGCTTTAGAGAAGCATGATAGGATCAATATTATATCTTACTGCAAGTAGGCCAAATATTATCTTTGGTGTATTGTAAGGCCTTGAAAATTTCAGATATGTGAGTTTTAATTTTTTTGTTAATTTTTGTTAGTTCGACATGAAGTATATTTAAGTATAATTAAGTTTTTGAGTAATTTGTCATGAAAAAATTATGGAATTGAGCAGGTTATTAATATAAACATGAGGATGAGGTTGAGAATGTATCAAAGTGTGTTAAATAAGTGATTTAATTGAGAAAAAATGAATTTAAATGGTGGAGCACCGAATGTGTATACATTAAAAAGGATTAAATTTTTTTATAACAAATTATGAACATAGATGGAATATCCATAATAAAGTGAGGATGAGGAGGACACACATTAATCAATATTAGCAAGTGAAGAAAAATTGAAAAAATGCATGTAGAAAGGTGAAATGCCTAGTATGCCGGTAAATTTTGACAAATGTTAATTTAAATCAATTTTAATTAGGAAAAAGAAATTAAATTATGGAAATGGAATATTAAATAAGTGTGAAACTAATTTGGGCATATGAGTTGCAAATAAAATAGCCCACATGTATCAATGGGATGAATTAAAGGAGGTTGGTAAAGTGCAAATTAAGTGCATGTGCATGGAGTGTTATAAAGTAGTGGACCACCATATCATTTAACACATAAAGGGAGATGGCCATCGCCATCTCCTCAATGCTATTCTCATTACCAACCCCTGCTCATGTTGAACCTTCTTCCCCCATCTTTCAAATTGAAAATTTTAACTTGTTTTGGCAACAAGGATTGGTAGTAAATGTAAATACATGTGATTTGCAACATATAGCACCAATTTCTTCTTGGATTCAAGGTGTGGCAGCCATCCATTTTTGAAGATCAATTTCTATAGGTTGGACCCACTAGGGAGAATTCAAAATAAAGGTATGGGATTTATTAAAACAATTTGATAAACATGTGTATGCTATTGTTTTAGTGAGTAACTGATTATATCATGCTGATTGAATGAACCTAGGTAATTAGGGTTTTGCATAAAATTTTTTGGATGATATGAGCTATAATTGGTGTAATTAATGATTAATTATTATTTTAATTAACTTGGGACGTGACTTAGTGTATATGGAATTTAAATTCAGTAAGTATATGTTGATGGCAGATGGATATAACCAAGCTATCCGCCAATTGTTTGTAGAAATTCCATTAAAAGGATGTAATGTAATTAAGCCCTAATCACTCAAGGTTAAGCCCTACTTAATCCATGTATTAATGAGGTATTGAAATAATTTCAAATAGATGAAATTAAGGATGGCAGTTAGGTATGAATAGTGTTATCTCACTAGACTAACAAGCTAGTTTAGCCAACTTTAGGCAAGTTTAAATCATATTTAGAGGACATTTTGAAATGATTTCTTGATTGGGGATTGAAGAGGGATATGTGGGATTTTTAAAATTTCCAAGATCATGTAAATTGGACATCAATATCAAGAGTTACGATACCACGAAGTGGGCCACACGTGAACAGAACATTGAAAATAAGGCTTATCAAGTACCCCCATTGACCTTGATGAAAACCTTATCAAATGAATTACTTCTATAAGTATAAAAATATAGAGTAATAGTAAATATCTTGTGCTATATATATGCAATTTTGGTGAAAAAATTCAAATATTAATAGGTCCAAAAAAATCAGGGAAATAAATATTCAAAAATTCACCCCTTGCCCATTTTACCAATTTTTGTTAATTCTCATATTTTATTTTTTGTTCCATCAAATTAAGTCACTTTGACCTGATATTTTTAAAAAATTTCTATTATATTATTTTTAATCTATAAAAAATTTTTAGAAGAAAATGAATAGTTAAATTTTGTATATAATTTTTATTTTATATTTTTGTATTTTATTTTTAATTTACTCAATGTAAATTATTTATATCTGATATTTTGCTCATAGAAATGTAATACCATATGGAACTTATATGAAAAATTTTAGAAAATAAAGAATTTTATTTTTGAATTTTTGTATATATGTTTTAACCTTGGGAGTACCGGTATTTTTGGTTTTCGATGCTTGGTTGGCACAGAGCCCTGTGTGGCTCATATATTTATTTAGTGATGGCCATTGGGCTGACATGTATATGTCATGTGGCGAAGAGTGGCCTAGTTAGCTAAGGGCCAGTTTTTTGGGTATTTGGAAATTCTCTATTCGATTAAATGGTCCATCTCCCATTGATTGTCAAACCTTTTATAATTCTTATGAATCATTTAAACCCAATTTCCATTTCTAGCAAGAACCCTTTGTATCCTAAATCCTCCTAAACCTAAAATTTCCAAATCCAAAATCATTATCCAAAAGCACTCTACTACTACAAATGGTGAGAACAAAGAAGGCAAGCAAGTCACTAGGGTGAATATCCATGGATTCCAAAAGAGAAAAGAGAAGGAGGGAAGTTGCAGAGGTAGGGACCCCTGCAACTACCATCTTATTTTAGAACCTTTGAAAATAAGATGGTAGTTAGAAGAAGAGTATATGATTTTATCTTGTTTGTAGAAGGGAGATTGAACTTAGAGGTGAGAAAATGGCTCAAACATCAAGAGTGGAAAGATTTCTCAAGCTATAAGGACTTATGCTACACAAAGTTGGTCCAAGTGTTAATCAAAAACTATGATACAAGCACTAAGAAATCTTGGATAGGAAAGATAGAAATAAAACTATTCTTAGATAGCATAAGAGAAACATTTAACTTGCTTGAAGTTGAGAAAGGTGGAGTTGAATGCACCAAAACCAGGGTAGCCCTATTTTAACCTAGCAGGACTAGAAATAAAGGAGAAAGAAAACTATTTACATGCTAGTCACCTAGACTTGGACTTGAAGTTAGCTCATACTTTGATTTTCAAAAATATTCACCTCACGATAGGAGGCTCAAATCAAAATTATAGAGAAAGATGCAAAGATATTATGGGCATTGAAGAATCTAAAGAGAGTGGACCATACATAAACCATCTTAGACCATCTCTATATGGTTAAAACCAACCAAAGGTTTCCATTATTGTATGGAATGATTCTCACAAGGTGTTTGAGAGATTTTAGACTATATCTCTTAGAGGAAGATGGAGAACCCACTAATCTAATTAGCCAATCCACAATTAAGAAGATGAGCTTCAAGTAAACAGTAGAGGGTAGGATTTCAAAGAAGCCTAAAAAACAAGCCCAACTGAAAAGAATAGAAGTGCCAAGAGAAGAAGAAATTGGAGGAGAAGTGGCATAAAGAGAAGAAAACAGAGAAGAAGAGAAAACAGACAAAAGAACAAATGAGACTGCCATGGAGGAAAGTCAAATAGCAGGAGAACCTTCTCAAACTAGGCCAACCATGCCTGCCCAATCTCACCAAACAACTCTATCTTAACCCAAACAATCTAGTCAATTCATTCCATCAACCATCCCTAGCCTCCACCAATTCCAAACCATCCTAAAAAACTAGCTCATTGTAACATCCCACTTTCTTAGGCATTACTTTACCATGGTCTAAGGAGAGCCCCATGTAGAGTCTCCCCTATCATTCCTAATTCTCATACTTGTCCAATTATATCCATAGAATATATATCCACAGAATACCATTGATCTATGATTAACATCATACACAATATATCACACCCACACAAATACTAGAATCATAAGTCGCATTGCAATGGAAATGAACCATATTCTTATATACATAAATTGCATTAGATCACATGCTAGGATAGTTATTTCATACAAAATTTAATATATACAAGGTTTGATGTCCTTAAATTCATAAACTTAGGATTCAAACATTTGAATCCACCATTCATCACAGGGGTCACAATTTGTCCCAATCATGAGCTCCAACCCCATGCTAGGCTCCATCCTCTAACCTGTCAACTAAAAGTTAAATAACATAGGGTAAATCCAAGCAAACTCAGTAAGTAGGGAATTGGAAAATAGGGGCAAGGAAACATCCGATAAATCAAAATTTATATGATGCCTTATCATCTGGCTTCACATTCATGTACATTTAGTTTCGTGATGTCATTTCCATAACTAGACTTATCATTAAGGCTTCTTCATTCCTGAAAACACCACAATGTCCATTGGTTCCTCCTTGTACCCCTAGCTATGAAGCCTGTTAGGTCCACAACAGTCTCTTACTGCCATTCGTGACACCCCGCCCTCTTTCCTCTTAAGTATCATAGGTTAACCAAATAAAAAGACAGGCCATGATAACATCCATGCCCCCAAGGCACATCCGCACCCCACAAGTGTGATAACATCTCCAAGTGATACAGGCCAATCACATCCCTTGGGTGTCACATCATATCCGGCCTATCCAGGCATTTGTACGAAGCTTATCATATTCAAGCCATCTAAGCCTCCATGCCAACAAGGTGTATCCAATCTGGCCATATAGGCCACCATGCCAACAAGGCATATCCAATCCACCCATACAAGCCACCACACTAACAAAGTGTATCCAATCCAGCCGTATAGGCTATCATGCTAATAAGGCGTATCCAATCCGGCCATACAGGCCACCACGCCAACAAGGTGTATCCACTTTGCTAGATGTACATACCACCCTTTCTCTCTTCAATGTATGATTGGTTATTCCTGTAACCCTAGCTATGAAGTCTTGGGATTATTGTATGATTTTGATAACAACAAAACTTATCTTAAAACTTGATTTATGCTAATGATGCTTCTAGTATAGGAAGCTTAAAATGTAGGAAGATGCACTTTATAGGGATATCATTTAAGCAAGCATATACATCTTGATATAAGAAAAAGGAGAAATTACCTTGATCCATATTATTTTCAAATTTGCTTATCATTTCATAATGCATTGGATCATATGCTAGTGTGCCTTAAAGAGATATTTTTTGAATGAAAAAGTATGAGTACTTAAATGAGTTTATAAATACAAATCATGATCTAAAGTATGTATCCATGCTTTACAACTTATGCAAATTTTATTTGGATAATTATATTATGATTTATAATGAAAAATATAATAAAAAATGTCAAGGTAACAATGTGGCAAAAGTACAAAAATTTCTATGTACAAGAGCGCTGCTACAATGCTTTTACCACAGTAGCTACTATAATGTCAGACAAAGCAGCTTCGGATGAATTGTACTCAAACGAAGTGCAATGAAGCTTGGACAAAGCTTCTTGGACAAATTGCTATAGTAGCTGCTATAATTGTCTGCTACCGTAACTCACTATAGTACTGCTATAGTGCTAAACAAAGTGTGAGCTCAGGCAAATTGTACTGCTATAGTGTCTGTTATAGTACCCTTCGGACAAATTGCTAGGTAGATAGATTTGTCTTGAATAAAGTGTGCTATAGTGATTTGCTATAGTAAGCTACTATAATGGCTACTACAGTACCTTTGAACAAATTATTGGGTAGACCGATTGGTCCCAGACAAAGTATTCAATAGTAACCTACTATAGTAATGTTGCTACAGTAACTCTCTTGGACAAATCTTTGAGTAGACAAAATTTGTTTGAAACTAACTTTAGACAAAGTGATTGTCTTTGCAACTATTATAATAATTTTCTATAATAACCTACTAGAGTAATTTTTTTATTTTCAAATGGTTCAGGAATTTAATGCTCTACAAAAAGCTTTTCATTTTTGTAATTATCTCCTTTTCTGTCATGAATGAGGTTGCAGACTTTCCAACAATTAAGAGTCAATTAGAAGATGATGCATTCTAATGGGAGAAATTAAGAACGGTCTTCTACATTAATGCTACTCATCTATTGCCGATTTTTGCATTCAATGAAACCCATCTTCTCCAACTATCACTTTTTGAGAAGAGCTATTTAAGGAGATGTGTTGGGATGTTTCAAGAGTCAAAGGAGTTGAAGAAGAAAAAGGATTGATCCAAAATCTTTCATGAATCTTTGCAATCCCAGACCAAGAGCTTTAACCTTCATATCTTTCTCAAGAGCTTCAACTTTCTAAATCTTCAAGCCCTCCTCCTTCACATATTAAGGGAAGAGCTTTTGCAACACAGAGGGCCACCTAAATCTTCAAGTCTTCCCTTGAGCTTATAGTGAGATATTTGTAAAGTGTACTTAACTTTCACATCTTTAGTTTTCTATGATTGCCTTGAGTTGGTAATGTAGACTTGACTTAAGGAGAGTTATGATTGTTTAAGTGCAAAAAAGAGCTATTTTGTTACACCCCTTAGAGTAGATCGAGAAGAGTACTGGGAGCATTATGTTTATGCCCCCTAGAGTTTGAAATCTAGAAGAGTGTTGGGAGCATTGTGTTTATGCCCCCTAGAGCTGGAATCTAGAAGAGTGTTGGGTGCACTGTGTTTACGCCCCCTAGAGCTAGAATCTAGAAGAGTGCTCGAAGCACCATGTTTGTGCCCCCTAGAGATAGAATCTGGAAGAGTGCAGGGTGCACTATTGTATTCCATTATAGGAGATAGTGGAACCTAAGGCATAAGGAGGTGTGCTCTTAGAAGGGTGAAGCAGGGACAGTTGCCCAAACCACTATAAAAATATTGTGTATGCTATGTGTTTGATTGCTTTGTTTCTCTATGCTTTACTGCCTTCTCATTTATCACATTACAACTTATAGACAAGCACGAAAGAGGGAATTTTACTTAAATAGGGTTCCAGTAAGAAATTTTTATAAACCCAATTCACCACTTCCCTCTTGGATTGAGCCACCTTATTGGACCCAACTAGTGATATTAGAGCAGGCTATAAAACCAATTATAGAGATTCGCCTGGCTAACCCAATACTACCATCCTCTATGTTTTGTGAAGGTTTTTTTGCCTCCCAACTAACCTAATACTATCATCCTCTATGTTTTGTGAAGGTTTTTTCACCTCCTAGCTAACCCAATACTATCATCCTCTATGTTCTGTGAAGGTTTTTTCGCCTCCCAACTTCCATATTATGATGGATCCGATTATACACAATGGAAGAGAAGGTTGGAAATTAGTCTTATGTCCAACGACCTTGATTTATGGAAAACTATTTTTATTAACCTTGTTGAGAATGAAGAGAGAGCTAGGCAAGAAAATATAAAGGCAATGAATGCCTTACTCCATACTCTCTGCCTCACCATTTGCAAGTCTATCCTAACTTGTGAAAATGCAATAGAATATTGGACTGGTTGAAGGCAACTTTTGAGGGGCACATAGATTTGCACTCAAATGTTACTAATGTTATTACTAAGAATGAATTGATTGCACAAAATGAAAAAAAAGAGGAGCAACCTCCTAAAAAAGAAGAGAAGAAGAAAGATGAAGAATCTATGGAAGTAGAAAATTGTAAGTTAAAGAACCACCACAGATTAAGAGGTAGGAATCTCAAGAAGAATTTGAGATTCTAGAAAATGATTTGGTAATTAATGATGCAGAGATTGAAGAAAGACAAATCTATAAAGAAGGACTAGCAATTGAAATAAAAGATTTGGAGCAAGCTAATAAAAGGAAAGAATAAAAAGAAAGCAAGAAAAGAAAAAGGAGGACAACAATGAAAAGAAAAAGGAAGAAGAAGAAGAGTCCCTAGTTCAAAAGCACAAACAATCCCTTCCCTTCAAGAAGTTATGAACTAAAGAAAGAAGACAATGAAAGGAAAATCTATCAAGCTCCATCAAAGAACAAATGGCTTCTTCATAGTAGATGAAGAAGATGTTTAAAGAAGCCAGAAACAAAGGAAAGGTAAGTGCAGGTATGGCAACTCAAACCCAAACTCGTCTATATTCTTTTAACATCCATACTTAATTCATTTACTCATTTGTTTCTGATATAATTTTGTTTGTGTCTAATATAGACACATAGCTTCATGAGAACATGAATAGAACCTTAAGGTTTAGAGTAGATTAGAAGAATCTAAATCAAATAAATTCTTGATACAAAACTAAAACACATTGAAATAGAATTTTAAAGAGACCGAGGAAAAAGGAAAACATTCATATAAGAAGAAAATAATTTATGTAATGAATTATCTATTCAAAATGATGAAGTATATTCTATTTCGCTGAGTAGTCTACATTCTTAACTGCATATTATTTTGTGATAGAAAGGAATTGCACTAATTGAACTATTGCATAAAGCTCACATCTGTTTGATTTTGCTAATGAAAGAAAATGTTCAAGAATCTCTTAAGTGTATGTAGGAAAAGCTTGAAATGAGCACATGGAAGAAAAAGAGTAATGAGAAATCAAAATTATCTTCTCAATATACAAACTTCAAGATGGAGAAATAAAATCAAGTGCTAAAATGAAAAGTTAAGATTGGCATCATCATTTATGAGCTCAAATACAGAAATTGAAAAAGGAAGTGAAAAAAGAGATAAGTTTGCCAAACTTGATAAATATTCGATTGATAAGTACATTGAACAATATACATGTCACTAGTATACATTTTTTATGTTCCTAAAATGTATGTTTAATTGCTTTGGATTTGAGTTGAATTGATTTCATTGATTTGAGCTAAATCAATCTGAAATTTTAAGTTAATGTGTAAAATGATTAACCCTTAATGTCATTATAGTCCTAAGGCATAAGTTAAGCCTGTTTGGGAAACCTCATGGTTTTAGGTCTCGAATAGGTATTCCATGCATAGTAATTCCTTTTGTAACCATCATTAAGGCTTGAATTCCTAAGATTGAAACAATTAACAGATAACTTAAATCTTAGTGAATGCTTAAAAGTTATGCTCATGTCATGAATTACTGCATCTTATTAATTTTTCCTACTATTAATGATCATAATGTTAATAAGAATATTTGAGCACATACAACTTGAAATCATATGATGAGGAAATGAGATGGTCCATTTCATCCTAAGCTATTTTCTGCATTATTTGAAATTTTCACATCATCTGGAGTAGTTTTAGTATTTTGATCATAACTTTCTCATAAAAACTTAAAATTAAGTCATTCTTGATTCCTTGGATAGATACTTTGAAGGGATACAACTTTTAATTTTATCACATTTTCCAAATAATACTACTTTTATGAGTTGTATGACCTCAAAGTGATGCCTTTTGACAATGTTAGGAGTTATTATTTCGAACATTGTTTTTGCTACTGGAGATAGTTGTAGTGTTCTAGCCATAACTTTCTCATACAATATTAGAATCATGTGATTTTTTAAGCATTCAAAATCTAAGAACAAAGGATATAACTTTATTCTTGAACACAATTTCCAAATTTGACTCCAAAAGTACCAGAATTTGCCTAAATTTGTCACCTTGCATTGATAAATTCTTTAGTCATCAAATCCTATGCTAAATGTTAAGTATAATTCCTAGATGATTTATTCAATTGATGAGATGCATAAATTATGGTATGAATATATGGGCAAAAGCACTTATGATTATACAAGGACATAAAAGAGGCTCAAGAATTTCTAAAAATAACTGAATGAGTGTGGTCTTAGTAAGCATGAAAAATGATAACTATTTCATATTACCCCATTCTATTCAAGTTTCATAATGAGATACCTTATAAGTAGAAATAATGATATTTCTTGCAAATCTGATCTTAGATGAATTAAAGAAGTATCTTCATGAAGCAACTTTGGATCGAGCATTGAAATTTAATTATTTTTTGATGATCCAAAGTTTAAGTTAGAAGAAATCAACATTCTTGAAGATGTTTATGAAAAGTCAATATTTCTGAAAAGTTGATTTCTAAGCATGTGAATTTGAGAAAATTGAGAAATCTTGAGAAATGTTGCAATTCACATGTATATCATATGAAGTAGCAATATGTAAAGAGCAAAAGTGGTCTGCTTTTGTTAAAGAAACATAGCAAATCAAAATTAGGTGATATAGTATTAGAAGATGGTGATTTCATCATGGTAAATAGGCATCAATCTGAGCATCGACATCATTATATCATTAGTTAAAAGTCTCCCTATGAATTTAAAGTGTGACAATCAATGCCTTTACTGAGCACCTTTACTTGGAAACTTTGATGGAGATTACCTTAGTGGACATATCTTTTAGTCCATCTTCTATAGATAGAAAAGTTGAGAAAATTAAATTGCTAAAGCATCACCAAATGATCAAAATGCTAGAAATCCCAATATAAATTAAGAAAATTTCAATGTTGTCATCATTGAGCAACATCAAGAAAATACAAATTAATGAGAAAAACAAACACAACAACTACGATCATGCATTACCATATCATAACTATTGGATGACTGAAATGATGTGTGTTTGTCATCTTATGTGATTAAAATTATGATGTTTTCATTCTTAGAAAGATGTGATGAAATCTTTTATGTAATCTCTTTGTAAAATATGAAAATTATTTTGAAATGATTTGAATATCAGGTTGGTGTCTTTTGTGTCTAAATGAGAATTATGATTTTGATGCATCCTTGAAATGATATATGAATTGATGTATGCTTGAAATCTATTTACACATTTAAAAAAATTAATTATAATTATCTAATATTTGGATGTTGCCTATGACATGAATTTGTTCTTTGTATTGATGAAAACTTATCTTATCTCATGTTTATGGTTATGCTTTGTATGGGACCAAGATCCATATGTAGTTGTAAACCCTTTGGGAACCCAACAATACAAGGGGAGAAATATAAAGATTTGTGAGTCATGACCCTAATACAAACAGGAGGAGAGTTTATAACAAAAGAAGAATTTGGGGAGAAGAGAATATTGATGAAAGCATTCAATATTGATCCAATCTCATGCTCATAATTGTGGTTATCTGTCCTCTCTTTGAGATATTAAGGGGAGACATGCCCCATCTTGAAGTCCCTTTGTTATTCTAACAAAATGGGGAGATGAATAAAAAAAGACTTATGATGGGCAAGTAGAAAACTTATGATGGCAATAGAAAACTGATGATGACAGATAGAAAATGACATGTCATGATAAGTCTCTAGGAGAAGAATAGAATATGACATGTTTTCATGTCAAAGTATCAATTTCCATAGGATTTCACATTTCAATTAGATAGGGGTAATTCCATATTGGCTCATTAGCATGTCCTTGAAATCTCATAAGTCTTCAATTTTTGTCATCATCAAAAAGGGTGAGATTGTTGGGATTATTGTATGATTTTCATGAAAATAAAACTTGTCTTAAGACTTAATTTATGCTAATGATGCTTCTAGTATAGAAAGCTTAAAATGTAGGAAGATATGCTTGAAGTGTACGCACTTTATAGGGATATCATTTATGCAACCATATACATCTTGCTATAAGAAAAAGGAGAAATCATCTTGATCCATATTGTTTTCAAATTTGTTTATCATTTCACAATGACTTCGATCATATGCTAATGTGGCTCAAAGAGATATATTTTTTTACTAAATTATTGGGTTGATAGTGGCTACTATAGTAACTTTAGATGAATTGCTGGGTTGATAGATTCATCCTAGACAAAGTGTTCAAAAGTAACTTGCTGCAGTAACTCTAGGATAAATCTTTGGGTTGACAAAATTTATTCAAACCTAACTTTGAACAAAGTAACTATCTTTGCGACTACTACAGTAATGCTACTAATGATCCAAATCATAATACCTCACAAGTGCACGAGTGTATAGCAATATAGTGTATGTGAGTAAGAGTCGATCCCACAAAGAACAGTCAACTGATTTAATTAAATTGAATCACCAACTAAAACTAACTTTGAAAAGATGGATTGTTGGTTGAACTAATGTGAATAATAAACTAAGAAGATAATCAAAAATCTATGGCTATTAGGTAATTTAGGATAGATTACAAGTGGCAAAGGTCTAGGGGTTAGATTTCACCACTTCATGACTCCCCTTGCTATCTGGATATTAGATGCAATGCTTACTTGGATTCATTCTTTCTATGATATGATTATTATTGTTTGGTGTACGGTTTTAAATCAAGTACTTTTATTCATTCCAATTACCTATGGTGTGTAGCATAATTGAGGTGAAAACCTATTACGATCAAGAACTATGAACCAAGTAGAATTGAGTGGTTGTGCATTAGGCATGCACCTTAACCTTCTACTCTTCTTATTCAAGGAAGCTCATGGTTGCGCATTAGGTGTGCCCCTTAACCATGCATAGACAATCAATAAGATTTATGAAACTGGTGAGCAAGCAATCATACAAATCAAATGATTGAAATAAAATCAATGAATAAAAACACAAACTTGCATTACATAATCAATAATTCAAATAACAAGGTTCATCAAAAAGGGCTACATCTTCACCCTAGAAAGAAGGAATTAGTTTATAAAGAAAATAAAAGAAACTCTCTTCATGATGAACATCATATTGCAAATCGCCTTCTTGAATTGCCTTTGCTCTTCTTGAATCTCCTCCTTTATTACTCCACAAAATCTCCTAAGAGTAGCCGCCAAGAAACCCTAGCACTCCTCTCTAAAAGCCCCTTTCTGAATTCTCAAAAGGATCCTTAAATACCCATAAAAATAGGCTAAAAATGTAGCAATTCTGCAACATTAAAAAAATATGAAATTTGGGGTTTGATCAGTCACTGACGCCGGTAGCACCACCACACTTTCCATTTTGCCACTTCACTTCTTCAGCTCTGCTCCATTGCTTCTGCACTCAACTTCCTTTACTTCTTTGATGCTTTAACTTAGCTTAATTTCTCTCCTTTTCTCCACTCTTCCACTCACCTAAACACATAACAAAAACATGTGAGATTCACATAAAACAAATCAAATCAAAGATTGCATGGAATTAAGCTTGAAATTACAAAATATAAGTGAGTGAAATTCACTCATCAAATACCCCCCAAACTTAAACCCTTGCTTGTCCTCAACCAAAATAGCAACCAAGCTAATGAAATAATTAGAATAACCTCTCTCTTAAACAATCAAACACATGCTAGACAAATTACTCATGTACATATAATTCAAAATTTATTCAAGACACTTCCAAAGTAACTTCCTAAAACTCATAATTCTTCAATTCTTCCATGAAGTGAAAAGTGTGAGTGTATGTTCTATGTCAATCTCATGCTCCATACATACTTATCAACTAACAACATGTGACTTAATGATTCTAATGGTTTTCAATAAATACATCAGAAGCTTGTTTGTCACAATCCCTCTCTACTAATGTAGTAACTTTTATTCACTTGGATCAATAGGTCTTAGCTAAGCTTGTAATGAGGCCTTTGTTTTAGCTACCAAAGAAAGGAAGTAAAATCAACAAAGGAAGAGATATAATAAACTTGCACAAGATTGCTCACTCTCTTAAATTTTGTTAGGGTTTTCTCTATCTTTCCTTAATTCCAGGTTGTATTACTATCACACCCTCAAACTTCTTTTCTTTTTAATTCATGGGATGTGGTCCCCCCATTCAAAACATATTTCTTTACTTGACTTGTTTATCTTTTATCCCTTGTTTTATTTTTCTATCATGGCATACTTAAATTTTCACACCCCTAAACTTATCTTCTTTTGCTTCATTCATACCTATCAATAACCAAAAGCATAAAATATGTCTCTTAATAGGTAAAACATGGTTTTTCAGGCTAAATAAGATTATATAATGAGGTTAAAGAAAGAAAATTTGAATAGTGGTTTTCATATGCTTTGCGCATGCCATTCTTTTATTAAGCTCAATGGGAACATTGGTTATATAAATGTACTAGGTTAGCTTGAAAGGCTCAAACTGATCAAAGAATGCCTAGATCACTTCCAAGTAAACATGTTGTCTAGGATTTCTCCTTGAGGGATAATAAAATAAGTTCTAACATGCTTATGTCAATCAAAATATGTCAACAAATTCATAACGCTATAAGCTAATTCACATGCACTTTGCATGATTATAGCATAATGTGCTTGAAAAATTTTCATCAGTCATGAAAAAGAAGGAATTTATACAAGGAATCAGCAAATCACAAGGAATGCCTATCCTTCTTCCCATATTATATGCAATAGTAATCAAAAACTCAGTATGCTAGTGATTAATAAGAGAGAGATATCCTAATTAATTTCAACTCATTAGCACACAATTGCTTTTAGAGGCAAATCCTGATAATCATAATGTAAATTTCACAAAAATAGACTCAAACTTAAACAAAACACTCTAACAAGACACTCTAAACAAAACACAGAAGTTAAACAAAACAAACAACTACTCCCCCACACTTGAATGAAATATTATCCTCAATGTGAAAATACAACATTAGAACCGAGGACTTCCTTGAACTGTTTTATATCAATCATCAGAATAGGAATATGACTCTTTATCATTAGCTAGTGGAGGGAATGGTTGAAAAATTAGAGGAATGGGAAAGACAACCAAGCCTGCATCCTGGAAAAGTTTTAGTTCTGGAACATAAACTGCATTGCCATAGCATGATCCATCAAGAAGTTAATTTGTATCATTGTTTATTACAGCTAGTGCTCATTAGAATCCCTCATATCTATAATTTGGTTTTGTAGACTAGGTAGTGTGAGCGTACTGCTTTGGGAATGCATTGATTGTCTCTGCTTGGAAGAGATTGGGGCAGCAGATGATGTGCCCATTCTGTGGCTTGAAGCACTAGTCTTTTCCAATTGATTCATAATAGCATCATTTATGAGAGTGAGTGGTGGCTGGAGTTCTTCTTGTGGTTTGATAGGAACACCCGCCATGAGACAGTTGACAAATCAGAGATGGATGCCTAAGGTTGCTTGTCAGCCTTCCAATTAGAAAAGAAGTAATGAAACACTCAATGACCTTCCCCACATTGATAGACAACCATGTCATAATAACAAAGTTTAGTTGAGCTTTTTCTTTGGTCACATCAAAAACATGGTTAGAAAGCATCAATTTAGCAAAAATAAAATAATACCATGCTTGTGGGAATGCTCTCAACTGACCTCGTGGAAACCCGATTACTCTGTCATTTTACATCTTCCATTTGTTGCCCATCCTAGCCAAATGAGAGATGACTACATCATAATTAGGGCCTTGCTCAAGCCATGAAGTATAATCCTCCTCCTCAATGTCTTCCAACTCATAATAGCAGTTAACGGAAGAGCTATCATATGAAACCATCTTTCCTTTTACAAGAATTTGCCTCTCTCTAGTATCCACCACATACTGTGCTTTGGCATTGTCTTAGAATTCTCTCACTAATGAAACTACACTTGACTCAGGTTGAGCCACAAATCTTGACCAATGCCTCTGAATGATGTTGTCCTAAGTGTCAGTGTACATCGTGTTAATGCCTCTCTCTTGTATCCCTTCACAATTGACAATGACTGTAGTGTATAGTTGTTCTACTTGCTCATTGAAAAAGGTGGTTTCACAATCAGCCATCCATCTCTTGGATGATCTAGAAGTAGTAGAGTTTCGATGAGGCATACTAACAAACACTAAAAACAAAGAACACTTGAAGCACAATATGATCAACTATCACAAATTAGCTTATCCCAAATCACACCAAAGCACTTCACTTCAATACTTGAATAGTACAATCAACCAAGAGTGCTCAAGTAAGCTTTTTCTCAATGCAAGTTCTATTTAGGCAATTCAACAAACACTTAGCAAGCACCTCATTCAACATAGTTTCAATGTATTCTTCATACTTGGTAACACTCTCATGCACATTTCATAAAGCATTAAGCAAGTGAATTCAACAAAGCAAAAGCCAAACACTCCATTAAACACTAGTAGCTCAATTGAACTTCACCCCACATGCCACATTCATAAGTTCAAAACCAAGCACATGCACATGCACATGCACAATGAGTTCAAAATGGACCTTCAAAGATTATACCCCAAACTCCTTCAAGATATGGACAAAGTCACTTCACAATCCCATAAAATTTGCACCAATCTAAGCATATACACCCATACACATCATGGCAAAAATTCCACCTTGAAAATCAACACAAACTTCTCTTAAACATTTCATCAAACACCTAACATGCAACTTGAAAAACCAACCTTTCCATCACAAAATTCCATCTTCTCTTCTTGAAAATCACAATAAAAGATTAAGAATGATGCAATGAAGTATAAAGGATTGGATTTTACCTTAGTTCTTTAAAGCCTTAAGTGTTCTCGAAAACCCAACTTGGGAAGATGGCTTAGAGAAGAAGAAGTCAGTGGAGATCTTAGGGAATGAGAGATGGAGGAAGATTGATGTGTTTGGGAGAGTAATGGAGTAACATTAGTGAAGGAATGGGAGTGAATTTGAAAGGAGAAGGAAGTGTTGGCATGTGGAGAAGAAGGGTTTGGAGTGAGAGAATAAAGGGAAAAGAGGGGTTTTGGGTTTGGAGAAAAGAGGAGTGGAATGGGGTGGGCGCGAGTGGGGTTTTTGGAAATGGGTTTCGGGCACCATCCACTGCTCCTTTTGATTTTTTTTTTATTTCACTCACCTTGGCATCGGCGATGCCACCATGTTGCCTGCTTTAGCTCCTTCTCTTTTTTAGCACCTTGTGATGATTCTTGGCTTTGAAGCTTCATATGCTTGGCTCCCATTCTTCAAGATTTTGTTGAATCACTTTGATTTACTCCACAACTCCATCACTTACATCAAGTGATCCTTCCTTTGAATCCTCATTGGTTTTTGCTTCCAATTCACTTGCTTCAAGTCTTCAACCTGTCATTAACATAGAAG
The DNA here is from genome assembly GCA_036873735.1 of Pouteria campechiana. Lineage (NCBI taxonomy): Eukaryota > Viridiplantae > Streptophyta > Magnoliopsida > Ericales > Sapotaceae > Pouteria > Pouteria campechiana. Next base: position 9,108 of record JAYJMB010006553.1, on the reverse strand, counting down.
AACAAATTATTTATTGCAAAAAAAATTCAAAATATAAATAAAGTCGACTACCCTAGTGCTAACCTATCAACTAAAGCAACAAATTAACTCTTCCTAATAACTCAAATTAACTAAAAGAAAAATAAAAAGTCAAAAGCTTGGGTTGCCTCCCAAGAAGTGCTTTATTTAACATCTAGGCAAGACGAATTCCCTTTTTACTGATTCCCAAGAAGAGTTTTTGCCTGCTCAAGGTAAATAGACAACTAGCCAAGTTTGTGTCCTTATAATGCTTCAACAATTTGACCTAGTTGTGTTTCCATCTTTTCCATGGAAGCCTCTATGTTATTCAGTCTTGAATCCAAGTTTTGAAACCTTGTATCATTAGTCTGAAATTGATTTTGCATTGCTTGCATGAAGTTTTACAAGGTTTCTTCAAGACTAGGTTTTGGCTTTGTTGGCTGAAAACAAGATCCAGCTTTGTTCTAGTTGCACTCATTGCTCCAAGCAAAGTTAGGATGATTTCTCCACCCTGGATTATAGGAATTCAAGTATGGATCATTCCTTGGTTGCTACTAGTTGTGGAAATTCAATGAATTGGCTTGCTCAACATCTCCTGCAAAGTGTTCCATGGAGGGGCAAACATTATGTGTATAACCAGATATACCACAAAAAGAATAAACCTCTATTGAGGCAAGCGATGGTTATGTCATGTTTGTCACCACTAACATAATGACTTCATTTGCCTAGCCATCTCTGACATCTGCATAGATAAGTCTGTATTAGAACTTAATTCATAAATACCTCTTGGCCTACCTCTCATACTTTTCTATTGGGAGTTGGCTCCTAGCATCTCATACAACTCATATGTCTCCTTTGGACTCTTCTCTCCAATGACTCCCCCTACAGCATTGTCAACCATGGCTTGGCATGGTTATGTCAGTCCATCATAGAAAAATTTATTAGGCTATTCTAATAGATATCTATGATGAGGGATTTAATCAATATGGCCTTGAACCTTTCCCATGTCTCATGGAAATCTTCTCTATCCAGCTGAGAGAATGTAGCAATCTTGCCTCTCAGTTTCGCAGTCTTAGCATGGAAGTAAAACTTGCTTATAAACTTATTGTAAACTACTTCCCATGTAGTCAAAGAGCCAAGTGTCAAAGTCATGAACCAGGTTTTGGCTACATCTTTCAGGGTATAGGGAAAACATCTCTTGCGTACTTGGTCCTCAGTTAATGCTTGCAATGGAAAAGTCTAGATTGTTTCATAAAATCACGCATGAAAGTCAGTGGTTCCTCTGCAGCTATACCATAAAAAGGTGGAAGCATATTAAAGTGAATATGCTTAAGTTCACAGTTCCTAGCTTCATCATTCAATACAATGCATGAGGGTGAAATTCCAATGGTAGGACATGCAAACTCTTTCATAAGTTTTTAAACTATCTAAGCTGGTTGAGCCACACGATTCTCCACATTGTCTGCCATTGTAACTTCTTCTTGAGTCTCTTCTTGAAGTTCCTCTTCCTCAGGGATGTTTTTAGGCTCCACTTTTGCCTTTTCACTTTGATCACTTAATGGAATCAGAGTTGGATTTAGTGATTTGCTTCTGTTCATTCAAACTATACAAAAACAAAAAAAGGAAAATTTAGATATTTAATATAAAAATATATATACAAAAACAAAATAAAAGAAAAATTATAACTAAACCTAATTAAATCAATTTGGAACCATTCCCTGGTAATGTGCCTAAAACTTGATGGTCCAAATTATAATACCTCTCAAGTGCATGACTGTATAGCAGTACAATGTTTTGGAGCAAGGGTTGAACCCACAGAGAACAGTCAAATGATTTAATTAAAATGAGTTACTAACTAAAACTAACTTTGAAAAGATGGATTATTGGTTTAAACTAATGTGAATAATAAACTAAGAAGATAATAAAAAATCTATAGCTATCAGGTAATTTAGAATAGATTACAAGTGACAAAGGTCTCGGGATTAGATTTCACCACTTAATGACTCCCCTTGCTATCTAGATATTAGATTCAATGCTTACTTGGGTTTGTTCTTTCTATGATATGATTATTACCATTTGGTGTGCGGGTTTAAATCAAGCTCTTTCACTTGTTCCACTTACCTATGGTGTGTAGCATAATTGAGGTAAAAACCTATTATGATCAAGAACTATAAACCAAGTACAATTGAGTGGTTATGCGTTAGGTGTGATCCTTAACCTTCTACTCTTCTTATTCAAGGAAGCTCATAGTTGTATGTTAGGTGTGCGCCTTAACCATACATAGACAATTAATAAGATTTATAAAACTGGTGATCAAACAATCACATAAATCAAACAATTGAAATAAAATCAATAATCAAAAGACAAACTTGCATTAAATAATCAATAATCCAAATAACAAAGTTCATCAAAAAGGGCTACATCTTCACCCTAGAAAGAAGGAGTTAGTTTATGAAGAACATAAAAGAAACTCCCTTCATGATGAACATCATGTTACAAATCGCCTTCTTGAATCACCTTTGCTTTTCTTGAATCTCCTCCTTCATTGCTCTATAAAATCTCCTAAGAGTAGTTGCCAAGAAACCCTAGCACTCCTCTCTAAAAGCCCCCTTCTAAATTCTCAAAAGGATCCTTAAATATTGCTAAAAATAGGCTAAAAATGTAGCAATTCTGCAACATTAAAAAAATACAAAATCTAGGGTTTGATCAGCCACTAGCACCCACGGCACCACCATGCTGTCCATTATGCTACTCCACTTCATCAATTCCACTCCATCGCTTCTGCGCTCAACTTCCTTTACGACTTTGGTGCTTCAACTTAGCTCGATTTCTCTCCTTTTCTCCACTTTTCCACTTTTCCACTCACCTAAACACATAACAAAAACATGTGAGATTCACATAAAACTAATCAAAGATTTCATGGAATTAAGCTTGAAAATACAAAATATAAGTAAGTGAAATTCACTCATTAGTAACAATTTGCTACAGTAACCTACTATAGTAAAAATTCATTATTTTCAAATGGTTCATGAATTTAATGCTCTGCAATAAGCTTTCCATTTTTGAGCAACTATCTCCTTTTCTATCAAGAATGAGGTTGCAAACTTTCCAACAATCAAGAGCTAATTAGAAGATGATGCATTCAAATGAGAGAAATTAAGAATGGTCTTATACATTAATGCTGCTCATCTACCTTCGATTTCTGCATTCAATGAAACCCATCTTCTCCAACGGTTTGTATTTGAGAAGAGTTATTTAAGGAGATGTGCTGGGACATTTCAAGAGTCAAAGGAGTTGAAAAAGAAAAATGATTGAGCCAAAACCATCATCAATCCTTACAATCCTAGGCCATGGGATTTTACCTTCATATCTTTCTCAAGTGCTTCAACTTTCTAAATCTTCAAGGCCTCCTCCTTCACACATTAAGGGAAGAGCTTCTGCAACACAAAGGGCCACCCAAATCTTCAAGTCTTTCCCTAAGCTTATAGTGAGATATTTATAAAGTGTGCTTAAGTTTGAGCTAGTATGTGGATCAAACTCAAGAAAAGCTATGACTATTTGAGTGTAGACAAGAGCTACTTTGTTATGCCCCCTAGAGTGGATCAGTGTTGGGAGCACTATGTTTTTGCCTCTTAGAGCTAAAATCTAGAAGAATGCTTGAAGCACTATGTTTACACTACCTAGAGCTGGAATCTAGAAGAGTGCAGGGTGTACAATTATATTCCATTATAGGAGATAGTTGAACCCAAGGCACAAGGAGGTGTGCGCTTGGAAGATTAGAGTAGAAAAAGTTGCCTGAACCATTATAAAAATATTATGTGTGTTGTGTGTTTGATTACTTTATTTCTCTATGCTTTACTACCTTATTATTTTTCTCATTACAACTTGCACATGTTGACATGAATGAATGGTTTCGATGATAAAGAAAACTTGATTAAAGATTATGTACTAATGGTTGTTATTAAGTTTTAGCATGCAAAATCAAGTTGCAGGTCTTAAAGATAAATGATCACAGAAAACATATTTCGTGGCAACAAGGCTTAAGCAAGTGAAGAAGCAAAAGACGAAGTGTCGTAACAGACAAATCATGAATGAAAAGGACTTAGTCATTTTCCATTCATCTGTTAAAATGGAAAATTGCATCTAATGGATGCAAGATGATATGTTTATAACAGAGTTCATCTATCATAAGCAAGCCGTAATTTTTACCAATGGTCGTCTAATGAGAATAGACAAAGGCGAAAGAAGTGATGATCTTTTCAGCAAAACAAAAGACTTCGTTTGTTATCAATAGACAAAGCAGAGAAGCAAGAATTGTATGGTAGAACAGAAACCTCATCTATCACAAGTAAGCCAATACATCTTCTGTTACTTACTAACAGACAAAGCTCTGAAGCCACAAGATATTCATGCCTCTATAATGCAACAGATGAAGGAACCTTGTCTTATGGATAGCTAGACAAATACTTCATCTATCATAAGTAAAATACAAGCAATGGTCGGAACGAATTGTTGGCCTTCACCCAACATTAATAACTATATTTCTATATTAGTGAAAGTAGTAGCCACTATAGTAATACCTCGACTAGAGCTTATTGAGAAACCTGAAATCATCTTCTCCAAAGTTAGTACTGCAAGCATTATAACATACAAGGAATAAGCAAAAGTCAGAAGTTTCAAAATGCGCTAATTAGATTCTCTTCTATTATTAATAAAGCCCACCTACCATCAATGACTAAAATTCAAAACAGTTATAAATGAAGCATCGTTGGAACAGAAGGAAGCAACAAAGCAATTGATAAAATCATTCAAACCTTCTTGAGAGCATTTACTGATCTGAGCTTAATCTTGTACAATCCTTCAAGAGTCAAGAGCCTTGCATTCAAACCTTCATCAACTTTCCTTAAAGGCTTTCAACTACCAATGGGAAGATCATTTACTTCTAAATTCAACTTTCAGAAAACTTCCCCTGTGCTTACTGAGAAATTCCTATGCTTAAACTTCGGATGTTCATTTCTTATTCCTTAATCTAGTATATGTGACTAGACTTAAGAAGAGCTATGACTGTCTAAGTTTATGCAAAAGCTCTTTGTTTATGCCCCTTAGAGCTAAAATCTAGATGAGTGCTGGGAGCACTGTGTTTACACCCCCCTAGAGCTGGAATATAGAACAATATTGGGGGACACTTGTTTACGCCCCCTAGAGCTATATTCTAGAAGAGTGTTAGGTATACTATTGTATTTCTTCTATTGGGAATAGTGGAACCCAAGACACTAAGAGAAAAGTGATCTTGGAAGAGTGGAGTAGAGTGTTTACTCAAACCACTTTAAAAATCATTATATCTTATTTATTTTGTGTTCGAGTGATTGATAGCTAGAGGGAAAAGTAATCCTAAAGGGGTTGAGAAATAATTTTTAAGTACCCAATTCACCCTTCTCCTCTTGGGTTTTAGCCTAACCTACAGGACCAATAAGTGCTATCAGAGTAGACTACATAAACACTTGTAGTGATCTAATGGCAAACCCATCATACTCATTACAAATATTCATCGAGGGGCAATTGTCTTCTTGGCCACCCCTATTTGATGGAACTAACTTCGCTTACAGGAAGATAAGGATGAAGTAATTTAATATAGCCAATGATATTGAATCTTGGAGAGCTATTAAAGTCAGAATCACTCTTCCCACTATTGAAGTAGATGCATGGACCAAAGAGGAAGCCACCTCAGTCCAAAATAACGCAAAGGCTATGAATTCTTTATTTTGTAGACTATCCTCATCTGAGTTTGATAGAGTATCCTCCTGCACTATTGCAAAGGATATATGGGATAAATTACTATCTATTTATGAAGGTTCCTCACACGTCAAGAGAACCAGAAGGAATATGTTGATAGGAGAACTAGAAAATTTTAGGATGAAGGAAGGAGAAAGTATATCTAAAATGTATGCTCATTTTTCTAAGGTTACTAATGCCTTGAAAGGTTTAGAAAAAAAAGCTACAAATTCTGAATAGGTAATAAAGATACTAAAAGTGCTACCAGATTTATGGAACCAAAAGATCACAACAATAGAGGAAGCAAAGCATTTGAATACTCTTTTGGTGGATGATCTTATCAGCTCATTGATGTCACATGAGACAATCAAGAGCAAAAGAAAGGAGCCAACAAAGCCAAAGAAGAGTATTGCTCTAAAAGTGACCAAAGAAAGCAACAGTGATCCATCCTCAGAATCTGAAGATAATATAGCCATGTTGGTCAGAAATTTTAGAAGGTTTGCAAGAAGCATTAGAGGTAGCACCTCAAAGAGGTAGCCTAAACAACAAAAGAAAATAACTAAAAGAAAGAAGGATCTACCCACATGCTATGGATGTGGAGGAATCAGACACATGTAAGTGTCCCAATGAAGAAAAAGTAAACATAAATGAGAAGGACAATAGAAAAGAAAAGAAATACTTCAATAAGTCCTCAAGAAACCAAGCCAGAGGAATGTACATGAATGATGAAGACTCATTTGCAACAAGTTCAATAGAGAAAGAAGACAATGAAGTTGGACATGTTACAAGAATATGCTGCATGCCCCAGATGGAGAAAGACTCGATAGATAAAATCACCATCAAAGAACAACACACAACGAATCTAGAAACAGAGGTAAACTTTTACTACTCTTACAGTCTTAATCTTCAAGTTCAAATAGCACTTGTGTTAAATGCAAAAAATTTGATGAGTTACAACAATCATACAACTCTCTCTTCGGTGAGTTTGAATCACTTAGCCAGAAATTTACTCAAAAGAAAAGACACTTTAAGGCAACTTTCAAAGTAAATTTCATTCTGGCAGAAAGAAATTTATCTTCACAAAAGGAAGTTAGAGATTTAAAGAAAGAGATAGAAATATTAAACAATATGCTAATTAAATTCTACAATCCAAGAGAGTCTAGATGGTCCAAGGGGATGTATCTCACAGAAGAAAAAGAGAATTGTCCAAACATTAGAAGACTCATGAATTGTCCCTAGATAAAGAAACCAGTAGAATATAGTGCATCTGTTAGAATCCCAAATATTTGTTATTTCTGCAACAAATTTGGACATAAAGTGTATGATTGTTATGTGAAAAAGTTGCAAGCAAAAGGTGCTAAAATGAGATGGAAATGCAAGGAATGAGCACACACCTATACCAAACACATTCCCACTAACATCATTGGACCCAATACTTAGGTACTGATAGGGTAAGAAGAAGATTTGCTTTGAATGTAGGTAAGTCTCAAAGCTAAGTTAGGAAATACATGGTTCATGGATGGATAGTGGTTTTTGAGACATATGACAGGGAATAAAAAGATTTTCAAAGAATTAAAGCCAATGGATGGAGGAACAGTATCATTCGGCAATAATGATAAGGTCTCATCAAAGGAATAGGTAAAATTTATGGCTTATTCAATGGATGCATAGATGACCTATTATATGTAGAAGGACTCAAACATAATATGCTAAGCATCAGTCCCTTATGTGACAAGAGTCACAAAGTTATGTTTGAACCATCTGCCTATAATGTATTCAGTATCGACAATGATCTATTGTTTAGAGGCATGAAAATATTTATCTAGAACAGTTGAATGATATGGTTGAAAAATGCTTAATTGCAGTTAAGGATGATTGAAGGGTATGGCACAAGAGGATGGGATATATCAATATGCCAAATATCAAGTCTTTATAGAAAAAGGATCTTGTGAATGGTCTACCAAAAATTAAACTATAACAAAAATCAAATATGCAAATCCTATCAACTGTCAAAATAGATCAAAGTATCATTCCACCATAAGAATGAAGTATACACATCTGGGCCTTTAAAACTATTACATATGGATTTATCTAGACTATCAGCCATAGTCACACTTGGAAGAAAAATATACATATATGTGATAGTGGATGACTACTCTTGATTTACATGAGTAATTCTCTTGACTAGCAAAGATGAAGCATTTTCAATATTTTATACTTTTTTGAAGCTAGTCTAAAATGAGAAATAAATGTCCATTGTATCCATCCACATTGATCATGGTGGTAAATTTGAAAATAGAAGATTTAATGATTTTCGTGATCAAAAAGGAATTCATCATAGTTTCTCATCCCCCAGAACTCTTCAACAAAGTGGAGTTGTGGAAAGAAAGAATCAGACAGTTCAAGAAATGGCAAGAACCATGCTAAATGAAAGTAAATTATCTAAAAGACTTTGGGGAGAAGCAATTAGTACTGCTTGCCATGTACCAAATAGGGTTACTATAAGAGCAATCTTAAAAAAAACTCCATATGAGATATGGAAAGGAAGAAAACCAAATATATCGTATTTCCATCCCTTTAGATGCTTTTGCTATGTGTTGAATAATGGAAAAGATAATCTTAGAAAGTTTGATCCAAAAAGAGATAAAGCTATCTTTCTTGGCTACTCTTCCAACAGTAGAGCATTTAGGGTCTACATTCAAAAAACACAGGTTGAAAAAGAATCCATACTTGTTAAATTCGATGAAGCAAATATAGCCTTGAGAAAGGAGAGTGATAGTGATCTAGATGAAGCTGCAACAAATATGAAAAAGCTCAAATTGAAGGATCAAGAGAATGGAAATTGAAGGATCAAGAGAATGGCACTAATGATGAAGATATACAAAGTTTAAAAAATGAAGAAGAGGTAAGAGTAGGTAATGTTCTTTATCAACCCCCTATTGATTTGAGATTTGTTACTGCTCATCCTAGAGAGCAAATTATAGGAAATGTATATGATGGTGTCAAAACAAGATGGTCTATGCAAAATTTTTGTGGTCATTATGACTTCATATCTATAATAGAACCAAATAACATTGATCAAGCTTTAAATGATGAAAAATTGGATTATAGCAATGCAAGAAGAGTTAAACCAGTTTGAAAGAAACAAAGTATGGGAACTGGTTCCAAAACCAAAAAATGTTGATGTAATCAGAACTAAATGGGTATTCAAAAACAAACTGGATGAGAGTGGGTTAGTGTTCGAGCGGTCGCTGAGAACGCACTCAAGAAGTCAGATCAGGCACAGTAAATAATGAGGAAGAAACGAAATGCGAACGGAACGTCATGACCGGGACTGGT